>CABEEJ010005686.1:15446-47218 GCA_901482245.1 Timema douglasi | reverse complement strand
GTGACATGACCTCTTGCAAGGACCCTCACTGACCTATATTACGAGCGTGACATGACCTCTTGCAAGGACCCTCACTGACCTATATTGACGAGTTTGACGCCGTCAGCTGCTACTGCCCCCAGCGCTGCCGACACGTTCTCTAGATAGTGGTGTTGGTTGGCGGGTCGCTGGATCCACGCCGGTCGAATCCTCTTCTTCTGGAGTACCTCGACAAGCGCACACAGCCGTGTCCCGTCACAGAGGTCAGTAGTGAGGTCTCGAACCTCGGGCCTCGTACCACGGAGATGCTCGTTCACCCAGTTGCGGAAAGTGTTGGCCTGAATGTCTACCCACAAGTCCTCGCGCCCCTTGATAGCCATCCCCTTGGCAGCGTGTCCCTCGGGACTCCTCGCCGCCATTCCCATCTGCAAGATGCGCGCCTGTTCCCCCGCCATAGCTGGCAACGTAATCACGCTCTACGAGGACAGTGCATGGGCGCGGCCAGTGGAGCTTCTGCTGGTCGCCGCTAGATCGCACCGCTTGACGGAGAGAGAATGACGAAACATGGCGCTGATTGAAGCTATAGTTCTACAGAATAGAGAAGTTAATAGAAATAGTCCTTAATGTATTCCTACGCCAACAGCTGACATCTGTCACTTTGGATAGCTGTAATGAAAACCGATGGTAATATATGAATGGGAAAGTTAACCACAGTAATTTAGGTCAATATTATTTATATTTAATTAAGGATGGGCACAAAGCCAATTTAACGTTACTAAGCCACCTTAAAAAATTATTATTCTCAGCACTTTCACAAAATCTCTAATAAATATACCTTCAAAATGGCGACCGACGATCTTTAACCATGTGATTGAACGTGACGGAAACAAGTTATTTACAATGAATGCACTCGCGAGATTGATAAATATATTTTATTCGTTTAAATAGTTTGAAATACGATAAAATAATCATAAATTAATGTATTATGTGCATAAAAAGACAAGTATTTTCTCTTTTGCAAATTAATATGATGCCTGTATGAAAAGGTATTAATCCCAGTGGTGGCTCGTAGCTAAAATTAGTGGGGGTGCTGCACCAGAAATTTTTTAGCCTTCGTTTTAAAATTGTGTAAAAGGAAAAAAACATGTATAAAAACAAATTATACTTTCTAAAGAAATCAAACAATCAACGGTTATTCTTATAACAAAAATCTTAACAATTTTAATAGATATAGCAGTGAATTATCATATAAAAAATTAGTAAAACCACGTGCGTTTGTCCACAAGTTGAAGCAAACAAAATATTTTATTGTTTGAGTATGTAGGCGTATCTAAGTTACTGTTAGTAATTTTACTACAAATTTTAATAAAACAATGTCTGTTTTTAATATTAATTTGGCTATACTCCGTTCACGATAGGTTTTTACCTGGATGACAGTTCAAAAATCATATGTTTAAGTTTTGGGTGGCCAACACTTGTAAAAGATCACAGTTTTGTTTATAAATGTAAATATCTTTAATTACCTGTTATATTTTACATTTAAAATAACGTATACTTAAGTTTTCTCATACTATTTCATTTTTTTTTAATAATTTCTTTTTATCCAACTCTAAATAATATTTTAAACATAATTAAAAGTATTTATTTTTCGTTTTGGAACGTTATTGATTATGTTTGATATAGTGCATACATTAATACCTTTTAATACAGGCATCGTATTTACTTGGAAAAGAGAAAATACGTCATTTTTTTACATACAATAAATGATTTTATGGTTATTTTATCGTATTTTGAAATATTTAACTGAATAAAATATTTTCATCAACTGCGTGTCTGCATCATTGTAAACATCTTTTTTACCGTTATGTTCAATCATATGGTTTAGATTCGTCAATCGCCATTTTGAGGCTATGTTCGTTAGAAGTTTTTGTGAAAGTGGTGTAAATATTTTTTAAGGGGAATAAAACTATAAATAAACTTTGTGTCCGACCTCAAATAAATATATAAATAATATTGGCATAAATTACTGTGGTTAACTATCACATTAATAATATATTACCATCTGTTTTCATTACACTCATCCAAAGTGATAGATGTCAGCTGTTGGTGTATTGATATATTAGGGATTACTTCTAGTAACATTTCAAGCTGTCATCCAGGTAAACTTAGCTCGTGAATGACTTATACCTAGTATTCCACGTGTTCTTTTGTGAATATTAGTTCAGCGTGTGAGCGTGCTATCCTTGGAAAATATACGGTTTTTAGTGATCTTTAAATAATCATTTTTCCAATATAATATTGAAGCGTGTGATAAAATATTAGCAAGTGTTTCTCAGTGATCAATATACATTATTATAAAAACCAAGTCAAGCCAGTTGACACTCCCGGCAAGATCAGAAAGAAACAACCGACGTGACGCCTGGTAGAAGCTCTTAATAATTTTATAAGAGATTCTGTTCGTAAAGTCATCTACAGAATGTATCACGAAGCTCGGTGTGAATGTTTAGGTCATCTTGTATTGTTTTCCCTCTGTTGGTTCTTGTAAGGTTAGGTTTTGATAGTTTGCGATAGTTTGTACTAAAAAAGAATATCTACTTTGTAACCTAAATATGAATAAAGTTGATTTTTCATGCGTAAATAAACTAACCAAACAAACAATATTATGGAGCAAAGGTAAAAACACATGTTCATCAATATTTTCCCCTCTTTTTTTAAATTGTGTAAATTAGAAAAAAAAAGTTTCAAACTATCATAATGTCAGTAGGTTATGATTTTAATTGTCCTTCTGAGTAGAACGACAATGTATCGATATTTTATTTAAAAAATCTCTTATAGCCTATGTACAGGTGTTGGCCCTTCCTCCTCTATTGTTGGCAGGCTACTTTTTAATCGAATCCTTATGCAAGAGGTAGGCTACACTAAATTACTTAACTATAGCAGTTTTAATATTATTTAATGTATATTTATTTGTGACTGATTAATATTGATTATTTATAAAAATTAATAATTAATACTAGGCCTAATATCAACATATAAAGGTCAAAAATAAATAAAAAATAAGTAAAACTGTAATATATGTTTCTTGTATGGATCTACGATTTGACTTTCAAAAGTGACAGCTGCTAAACATAATTATGTTTTTGTAGACCATATGGTTTGTCGTAGCCGCGTAGGGATACATAATTTGGTCTGTTAACTTGTACTAGCTGTCAGGCTGCACCAAAGAAGCCATAAATGGTCTATAGATTATACAATATTATTAAAAAGTTTTTGTTTAGTGCTCTTTCTATTGGTTGGTATGGTAACTGACTCAAAGTTGTCAACTCTTGAATCTCAGGCGATACCATGGTTCATAAACATGAAATAGATTGTGGCGTGGTGGAACAAATTTTGTTTCTAGGATTGATGGGGAAAACAAAGATACTTTATAATTTATACATAAATGACGATACTAGCGCGCACGTCCACAATTATACTATTTTGGCACATCAAGTAAAAACTAATTTCCCCCGCGTCAGGATCACAACTGAAGTCCCTTGAGAAGGGGTAGGGCATGTGTGAGGTGGGGACTAAAATTTATATTAAAATATATTTAACCAAAAGCACTATACCAAAGCCCTAGTATTTTACTTTTAGCGTAATGTCTCAATATGGAATCGTGTGACATAGAGGTAAAATTTAAGTATCCCGATTGTGCTGTTGGCAACACTGGACTGACAATTTATTCTCTTTGGTGAACTCTATTGATTCTAAAATGCGATGGTGTTGCCCTCTTTGATCGGCGTTTATATACAAACATACACTAAATAATATATATTTTTTTTAGAATTGGGTCGAGATGGGGAGCTATTTGTATATTTTGTGATTGTTTATAAACAAAGTTGTGATTATTATGATGACCTGTGGTGAGGGAAATTAGCTGGATAGATATGGGAAGTGTTAAACTATGCCGACTATGTGCCCTAGAAAGAGATAGTTTTGTGAAAATTTATGAAGAGGAAGGCCAGAAACTGAACTTGGCAACAAAGATCACCCAATGTCTACAAATCTGGGTGCGCTTTGATTTTTACAGTCATTTTGTTTTTCTTTCGTGATATTATAATTGTTGATGTTAACCTCTGTGTGTTGCAAATGTCATTTGCTATTTAAAGTTTGACACTTGAGTACAATCATCTTCACACAATGATAGAACCCTTATGGCGGCGTCTCTATGTCAGGCAATTCGAATTCATACTTTTCTAAAAAAAAAATATCCATTACTCTGTCTTGCGAATACTTTGGTTTCAATATATTTTTATTTTGAATTAAATGTGATTAAATTATAAGAACAGGTGTGAAGTGAGCCTACTTATATCCTACCTACTGATTATGTTAAAATCGTTTAGAAATACCTATGAAGTGAAGATAACATGTTAAATTCCAATATTCAATGGAACCCAAACATTTTGTCTGTTAATTTATGAAACTATACATGAAATATACAACCAAAATAATCTATAATCCATAGTTTGTAGATTTTCACAATATTGATTGAAATGTTGAGTAATTCTCGCTCCCAGGGGCAGGGAAAGGGGCTGACCTGAGGAAAGAGCCCCTGACCCAAGGTCACTTCAGGCTAAAATATTCCCGCCATTGATCTCGTCAATGGGTGGTTCTCGGGTAATAGGGTAACTTGGCTTGCTAAATTGAGTTCAACAAATAATCTAAATAGTGTTATTTATTTTATTTTTATAATGTTCTTTAAACACCAATAAGTGTTGTGTGAAATAAAAACTGAAAATCAGACATCCTGGGGAATGATGACACACATACACACGCATACGTCTAAAACACACCATTCAGGGGCAGATTTAACAAAGGTGGTATAGTCATAATAAAACATATTTCCGCTACTCGTTCCCAATGGTCTGGACCTTCACATCTCTGAACAAGATCATTTTTGGAACATTGGTTCCATTTATTAAATGGATGAAAAATATGAAATTTCAAATTGTTTTTACATTCCATTAAATTTTTAATTTTTTTTCTAAAAGATATATTTTATTTAAACTCCTTTTGGGAGCATATATACCAAATTTGAAGATGGGATGGCAATGGGATCGTGTTGTAATAAATAGTTGACTACAGCGAAACGTGGCAAATTCACCCAGAACGACTAACGTTGAGGTTTGTGGTTAATAAGCTCAATATGCAGTTGTTGTTGCATTTTATTCTGTCAACCTTTTCATGGCGATACCTTTTTGAACTGTTGCATTTTTTTACCACTGGCAACTCGGCTATTGAAGTTAGAGAAGCATTCATCAACATTGATACATTCAGGATCTTCAGACCTACTAAGTTAGTACCAGGTTTTACAATTCCAGTCTCATTGTTTTCTGGGGGTTCTGTCTGCTCATCAGTCAACAGCTCCGGCTGCCTTCCTTGTGATAGTTCGACTCTACAACCAGAACAAACTTCCATGTCTTTTTCATATTGTAATATAAGTATACCATCCAAATGGTCACATTTCTAAGATCTTTTTTCTTGACCCAGTGTGATTTTTTTTCTTAAATGGGTTGCAACAAAACGGTGCCCAATTTTTTTCCATCTTCCCTTCACAAATAAACAGGAAACTACTCATGTCCATAAACTAAAATAAGAAAAGCCAGTGAAATAAGAAATAATAGTGAGAAACCGAGCCAATAATGGCAGTCGCAGTGAAACAATGGCAGTGTCCAGGATGCTGCGTGTGTGTGTGTGTGACTCACATGAATCTCTGTCTTCATTTGAGATTCATTGTTGAGCAGTTATTTCTTTTACACTATCCTATGTAATATCATTAATAAATTTAATTCTAAGCTCAACCTCATTATAAGGTTTTTCATAAGTTTTGAATTTTTTTTTAATGGGCCCTGTTAAAAAACCTGAAAATTATTTTGTTTTTTTTAATGTTTTAGGGTTAACTTAAAAGAGTAATAAATTAAATGAGTAGAAACAATTTTCCCAATTATTTGGTTTATGTTACTGCAGGTGTTCATTAATACTCGGGGTATCAACACAATAGACCTCGTTCTGTGGTACTGCTGGCTATATTAACTATTTATTACAACACGATACCATTGTCGTCCCATCTTCAAATTTGGTATATATGCTCCCAAAAGGTGTATAAAAAGAATATATGTTTTACAAAAATATTAAAAATTTTGATTTTGAGATTAAAATATGTCTATATATAGTTTTTAATTATAAAAAAACAACACTTAAATATGGCCAAGTTGCACGTCATATTAAAGCTTGTAAAATCCTGAAGGGAATAGTACAAATTACACCCCTCTAAGCCGTATAGTTTTTGAGATAGAGCCATTTGAAGATTTTAAAATGCGGCAAAATCATGCGAATTCCAAAACTTTGAAAGCCAGTAACTCGAAAAAGAAATGTTAAAAAAATATTGAAATTTCATATTTTTCGTCCTTTCGGTAGATAGAACCAATTTTCCAAAAATCAACAAAATTTGAAACATCAAGTTCCAGAATTATTTTTTAATTGGTTGATTTCACATGTATTTACCCTGATATCAAATGTAGGCTCGTGCTTTACAAGTTCACACAAGGCCTGGCTATCTTTGCTCACATCTACTGTAGGTACTCCTAAATTTGTAGTTCCTTCAAAACAACCCCTGGATACATAGGCTATATCTTTTTCGTTCATTTTAAACAGTCTACCATGGCTCTATGAGTCAAGATGACCCAAGACAGTGTATTGACTGTTTTAACTTGTATTCTCGTGCCACAGCTATACCCAGAGGACCCCCTACCCAAGACAGTGTATTGACTGTTTTAACTTTTATTCTCGTGCCACAGCTATACCCAGAGGACCCCCTACCCAAGACAGTGTATTGACTGTTTTAACTTGTATTCTCGTGCCACAGCTATACCCAGAGGACCCCCTACCCAAGACAGTGTGTATTGACTGTTTTAACTTGTATTCTCGTGCCACAGCTATACCCAGAGGACCCCCTACCCAAGACAGTGTGTATTGACTGTTTTAACTTGTATTCTCGTGCCACAGCTATACCCAGAGGACCCCCTACCCAAGACAGTGTATTGACTGTTTTAACTTGTATTCTCGTGCCACAGCTATACCCAGAGGACCCCCTACCCAAGACAGTGTATTGACTGTTTTAACTTGTATTCTCGTGCCACAGCTATACCCAGAGGACCCCCTACCCAAGACAGTGTATTGACTGTTTTAACTTGTATTCTCGTGCCACAGCTATACCCAGAGGACCCCCTACCCAAGACAGTGTATTGACTGTTTTAACTTGTATTCTCGTGCCACAGCTATACCCAGAGGACCCCCTACCCAAGACAGTGTATTGACTGTTTTAACTTGTATTCTCGTGCCACAGCTATACCCAGAGGACCCCCTACCCAAGACAGTGTATTGACTGTTTTAACTTGTATTCTCGTGCCACAGCTATACCCAGAGGACCCCCTACCCAAGACTGTGTATTGACTGTTTTAACTTGTATTCTCGTGCCACAGCTATACCCAGAGGACCCCCTACCCAAGACAGTGTGTATTGACTGTTTTAACTTGTATTCTCGTGCCACAGCTATACCCAGAGGACCCCCTACCCAAGACAGTGTGTATTGACTGTTTTAACTTGTATTCTCGTGCCACAGCTATACCCAGAGGACCCCCTACCCAAGACAGTGTATTGACTGCTAAACTTGTATTCTCGTGCCACAGCTATACCCAGAGGACCCCCTACCCAAGACAGTGTGTATTGACTGCTGCGCTAAACTCAACCAGTATTTTGACTTCTTTGAGTCTTCATCCCGAGCACAGCTGTCCTTGCAGCTAATGTTTGACCCGAAAGATAACAAGAATGAGATGAAAAAGGAACTGGACCAAGAGCCAACCGAGCAGGCTGCCACGAGAATTGAAGGAGAGGACTCACCTAGTGGTGAGACAGGCAACACAGTCAGTGCTGAAGAGGTGAGTGGAAACAGTTAGGAAACTGACAACTCACCATCAGTGGCTAGCCAGACGGATGGGCCTGTTTGTCCACCAATACAGACCCATATTTTTAATAGAGTTGATTAAATCCCGAGTTAGTTTCACACAAGTGCGCACTTTTGCTGCCCGGTGGTCCTCATTGTTACCCAGTCGGGAGAGGAGCTCTCGGTACTGAATTGCAACAACATTCACTGTGATTGGCTTCTCACAGGATGACGACGACGATGATGATGATGACGGTGATGACGCAGATCCACCAGAGTACCTCGAGTGTGTTCTGGCTGTCAAAGAGGCTCAGACAAGTGAGTTTAATACACATCAGCTCATTTAGGTAAACTTTGTATAACTAGGGATTGTTTGGTGTTTGGAAAGGTCTGGTCGTACCAAGACAAGGTCTAGTCGTACCAAGACAAAGTCTAGTCGTACCAAGACAAGGTCTAGTACCAAGACTAGGTATGCTACTTGAACTGTATGACTGTCCCTCAGAGCTGAATTCCTCGGCATCCTCTCGGCGCAAGCGGCGTGTACCCATGAAGAGAGCGCCTCCAGCCCGTAAAGAGCGGGTGACTCGTCAGCGAGCCGACAAGAAGGACCGGAAGGAGTGTGAAGAAGAACCGGTGAACGTGGTGAACGTGGTGAAGGTGGTGAAGGTGAGTGAAAGTCACCAGAAAGTCACCGGGTGTTACAGAATGTCACTGACCCAAGTAACTAACAGGTTCTAAACATGTTGCGTTGTCAAACTTACAGGAGGAAGTAAAGGAGGAACCACTGCCCGCTGCTAAGCCAGACTTTGAGGACACGTTCCTGTTTGGGGATGATGTTGGCGCAGGTATTGAGGACTCTAGCGAGGAGGAGGCTGAGGAGGAGGAGGAGGAGGACCGGAGCTTTGACCCCAAGAAGAAGCAGGTGTCGGGGGCGACCAATGACAGGAAGAAGAAAAGGAAGAAGGGCCTGGGCAAGATGTGTTCCTCCAAGCTGCCTCGCACCAAGTCTGTGTTGGAGGGCTACCCCTGGCAGTGCACCGACTGCACCAGCATATTGCCTACTCTCCAGGAGCTGCGAACACACCACCAGGTACAGCTTCGGGCGAGCGTCATTTTGTCAGCAGTCCGGTCAAACTGTCATCTATTGACTCTATAAAAACGTCTGTTTTAGCGTCAAAAACTTATTAAATATTTTAATTTAAATCGTATTTAAATGAACGTATATATTTTTTTTTTTAAACTGAAAAAATGTCCAATTCCTACAGAGATCTATTTTCTATCAAGCTGGGAGTGTACTGGTCATACATTGCCATGGCGACTGAATGTCAAAACCAGGTCAGGGAGAGGGTTGCGGGAATCGTGGGGGGACCAACCCTCCTTCATTGTCACTGAGCTGGCTGGAATTGTCTTGTGTCTGTGTGTCTAAGCTCAACGCTAAAGATGCTTTTTTTGTGTTTTATAAATCAACGTTAGTTTTGGTAGTAATTGTGTATTCATTATACGTAGGCCTACTTTTTTATACATAATCATGGCAAGTTGTAGTACAAAGAGAACGTATGTGTCATTAGAGCATGTGAAATTGGACGGAAAAAGGCTGATGAATGTCGTGAGTTCTACTGTAGGCACAATTTTAAAACTGTTTTATAACATCACTCTGATGTAACGTCAATGCCCCTATAGCCAAGTCCGACTGTATAGATTGTGTTTGTTTGTTGTCCCCAGGTGAAACATAGCCAACTCCCCAACTTCAAGTGCGTCCAGTGTGCCAAGGTCTACACTCGTTATCGTAGCTTTGCCCGTCATGTCAAACTACATCGCAACCCCAAGAAGTTCAGGTAACATGCTCGGTGTGGGGCCCACCTAGGAACTATAGCTATGCTCGGTGTGGGGCCCATCTAGGAACTATAGCTATGCTCGGTGTGGGGCCCACCTAGGAACTATAGCTATGCTCGGTGTGGGGCCCATCTAGGAACTATAACTATGCTCTGTGTGGGGCCCATCTAGTAACGATAGCTATGCTCGGTGTGGGGCCTATCTAGTAACTATAGCTATGCTCGGTGTGGGTCCTATCTAGCTAATATAGCTATGCTCAGTATGGGTCCTATCTAGGAACTATAACTATGCTCGGTGTGGGGCCTATCTAGCTAAAATTGCTATGCTCAGTATGGTCCTATCTAGCTAATATAGCTATGCTCGGTGTGGGTCCTATTTAGGAACTATAACTATGCTCGGTGTGGGGCCCATCTAGGAACTATATCTATGCTCGGTGTGGGGCCTATCTAGCTAAAATTGCTATGCTCAGTATGGTCCTATCTATCTAATATAGCTATGCTCAGTATGGGGCCTATCTATCTAATATAGCTATGCTCACTATGGGGCCTATCTATCTAATATAGCTATGCTCACTATGGGGCCTATCTAGCTGTCCTGTACTGTTTGTCGTTGTTACAGATGTGAAGAATGTGGCAAATGTTTCTCCCAGAAGACAGTTCTCCAGTCTCACAGCACTGTACACACAGACGCGCGCCCTCACGTTTGTCCGCAATGTGGCAAAGCGTTCAAACAGTTCAGTTCTCTATATCTGCACAGCAAGTGTCATCTGCCAGACCAGACCAAGCCCAAGTTTCCGTGCGGAGTCTGTCAGAAGGAGTGAGTTCACTGTCGTGTTGCAACATTAACTATAGCAACATTGGACAATGTCACGTTATCCGTAACATGTTGTTTCAGGTTCGCAACCAAGCACACACTGGAAACACATCGTAAGATCCACACGGGGGAACGGAATTTCATCTGCGACGTGTGTGGGAAGAGCTTCATCGCCAAGGGAAGTCTCGACTACCACATACTGACACATTCTGGTGAAAAGCCTCACCACTGCCCCGTGTGTGGCAAGGGGTCAGTACTCGTCATTCACTAACACAACTGACGGGTGAAAACCTGCATGGTCTAAGGCGTCACTCTTTCAATAGACTGGACTAGATGGGGAGACCGGTGTTTGAATCTCGATAGGGCTCTTTTCCACTCTCCCTCCATGCAAATGTGGTTACACTTCCTCTATATTCAACCTTACCTCATTTCTAACAGCCTGAATAGGTTGTAAGATCCTGTTCTAATAAATAAATGATGACTCTAATATTGTACGGGTTAATTTCTGATAAAGTATAACAATAAATTATCAAGAGTTTATTACTCTTTGTGTGTGTCAGGATTCCAATAACGACCAGCAACAAAGTAGACCCCTCATCACATTATTTAAAAATATGTTTTGGTTTATTTACAACAGTTAAAATCTTTACACCTCTTATCAAGATTTTATAACCAACTTTTTATTGTTTGTTATTGACTGTTGTACCAGGTTCAAGACGGCGCGGCTTCTCGGCAAGCACGCAACCCTTCACACGGGCATCAAGCCGCACCAATGCGATGTCTGCGGGAAACAGTTCCGAGAACGCGGTGCGCTCAGGGAACACAACCGCATACATACCGGGGCTATGCCCTACACGTGCGAGTTCTGCGGCAAGAACTTTCGTTTCAAAGGCATCCTGACAGTGCACCGGCGCCAGCACACCGGAGAGCGGCCTTACGGATGCACCGACTGTCGGCGCGAGTTCACCAACTGGGCCAACTACAACAAGCACATGAAGCGACGACATCGTAATGACAATGACCCTTCAGCGCCAACTCGTTCCGCCAATACTCGGACCTATCATCCCCCAGCGGCCAGCATCGCCGCCAACACCGCACCGGTGGTTTATAGTAACCTGACCGGTGGCGCAGGAGACAACTCCAATAGTTCTACGCTCACCCAGAATAGTGGCATGTACAGTCTACAGAACAACCACAGTAATCTGACATCAGCGGTGGCCAAAATGGCTGCCGCGAACCTCTACAACCAACACCTGGCTAGCAACAAGATGGCGGCAGTTTTCCAACATGGCGCCGGAGCCAACCACACTTCCAAGATGGCAAATGTGTTTCACCAGCAGGACAGCCAGGATTCGCTAGACCGTTCAAACCATTCCAGTACCGGTGGTAATGTTGCTAGCAATCCCCTGATGGGTTCGTACCATGTACCGTCATACGTCCCAGCGGGCCTGCCCATGGGCAGTATGGGCTACTACATTCCGCCCATTCACCACTCTGACCCTAGCATGGACATGTTACAGCACCGCATGGCTAACAACCAGTAGCACCTCGGACACGGTTTGTCGTTGCGCAACTTGGGGTGTACAGCTAAATTTGTATTTTTTTTAAAGTGATTGTGTTGTAAGAAATATTTTACCCATTTTAATAGTAGTAATAATATTATAGGACTCCATTTGAAATTACACTCTAGACAAACAAGCATTAAAAGTATTATATTGACTTGTTATTATTTATCTATGGAAGAAGCGACAATTAAAAGAGGAACGCAGCTAATATTACGTACCTCTGGGAAGAGTGAGAAGAGGTTCTGTTTGGGACACAATCTGGTAAGCCTCGGTAAACTTTGGGCCGAGTCCCGGCACTCGATCTTATTTGTGTGGTCGAGGGGAGAGGGGTATTATCATTAACTGTCCAGCTTTCCTTCCACCGTTCTTCTCCTTGCATGTCCATACCGTCTCACCTCTGCTTCCTCTATCTCATGTATCCCTGATAACTTCGTTCCTGATGTTGTTTCTCCTCACAAACAGCCTCCAGTTCCTTTTATCTCATATCCATGTAGGTTCGCACGGTAACACATCAGCGCTGTCCCTCTCTGTCATTCAGGATATCAGGTGGATAGTTTTTATTCTGATTTAAATTACTTATTAGGTTAATGAAGAAAAAATGGTTTTTGTTAGGGGTCTGTTGATATCTTATCGACTCAAATTTTACATTATTTGATAACTTGAATAATATTGATAAGGCGTTATTAAGGCTGTTTAAAATATGTTCATATATTTTCAGTTACAATTCTTGTGGTAAAGTAGAATTGTATTTATTGTAGAATAGACTGCACTTTTTATTTCGACCAGAACAGCCCTTATAATACTCCCTTAGATAATATAGATAGATAGTCACTCACATGACCGACGTCCAAAACTATTCTAATGCCTTTTCCTAGGTAATGTTATATAAAATCATAATTTTAGGATATTTAATTAGGTAGGATTTGCTCCCCAGAGGCGTGGCTAGTTTTTATATTACTGTTGTAGCATTGAAAATAAACTAAATGAGCCCTAGTGTTCTGTCATTCTCCTCCGCCACGTGATGAACAGTTGTGTCCAGTAGCAGCAGTGGCCAGTGTGTTCCTCTTTTCATTGTTGGTTATTTCCTGAACCCTGTAAGATGGCACAGTCAAACCCTTGTTTTGTAGTGCGTGTTGGTGGTGATTATACCACCAGTTCAACAACCAGAGCCCAGACCTGTACATACGAACGTTGACACTTCTAACGTTGTTGTTGTTGATTGGAAGCCTTATTTTTAAACTTTTACAAGAGAGCAACATTTCTGTTTTCTTACAAGACAATTTATAAACTAGTAGCTGGTTATGTTTATATGAAAGATTGCATTTTATAGGTTATTGGTTAAAATAACTAACGTACAATTAATATTATTAAATATACAGAAAACCCCCCAAGATTTGAGGATTAACGGTTTGGAGAACTCTGCAAGCAAAATGAAATTGTAAGCCTCGTTAATAATTGACATGCCATAGTATATTATCATCGTTGCATCGAGTCTGCAGTATGTCAAGAGAATTACAACTTATAAAATGTCAATATTTAGAATAGTTATAGAGAAGGGAAAAACGCCCCTCGGAAACATAGGCTATGAAATATTACAAAATGAGGAAAATAAATGTTTAACAAAAGTAACTAAAATACTAAATAACTTGAATGCACTGGAAACAAAATATTAAATTTAATCCACTTCATTCAGACCATCTTGAATGTTTCATCAGCCTTATAAATGTTCGACTCGATACACGCGTGCCATGCGAGTGTGTTTTAGCCCAAAGCTGCCGGTTCTTATTTTGTCCCGGGACATTCCTCACGTTGTCAATACTGCCAACTTCTCCCCAAGGGTAGCAAAATACATCCCTAGTTCCACTTTGATACAGAGTAAAATTATAAATAGCATATTTTTTCTGTTCAAAGGGGGTACAATTTAATCTCTTGTCTTTCTTTGGGCAGTGAACACCAATATTAAATATTCTTTCACTGGATCTATTTTTTTCTCTCTTTACAATCAGTGACATATATTCTGTATATATTGGCCAAACTTTTAAACTGCACCGGTAAATAAGAGTTTGTTTGTTTGTACTCTGGTGACAATAACGCGAGTACAGCTGGAAGGAATTTTATAAATTGGTCAACAATTTCCCTTTTTCCTGAGAAGTCCGGTTTAGATGTTTGTATTTCCGTTTTGTTGTCAAATGAATAGCGCAGAATCCTTTGACTAATATCAAATGTCTTTATTAAAGGTTTAAGAGTTTCTACACTGACTCCATTATCTCCATAAGCTTGTTTAGAGGTGAAATGTTGAGTTGCTGTGTCCATAGAACTGGGCAGTAATTATATTACTATCTAGGTACTACTTACAGAGCCACTCACACTTTGTACATTTTCATTAATATTTACTGACTGCAGTTCTAATTTGAGAATCCTAACACTTCAACTTTGGGACCACTCAAAAAAGAACTATTGTAATCTGATGTTAGTAAATCATAAAACAGCTGATCTATCAGGAACACAGAGTTACAGCCCTTTACCTACATCTAACTGTAGCAATATCACATTGAAATATCCCAAACACGTCCAAGTACCTCAGAACATTCATGTAATAATAATGGAGTGCAAGTTGTTGGGTGCTGAGAAAGGTGCCTTAACAACCCTGAAGTACTTACATGATTAGTTTTTTAAATTTTGCCACAATTTATATATTTCAGACATTTTATCTTATCTTTTTTTGAAATATTATCCTTGTTTGAGCACACAAAATGTTTTCTTCAAATATAGTAATTGTAAATGTGCAACCACAAACAAAGATGTCTCTATTCAATCACGTAGTTTCACCTGTTTAGTTATACGTAGTGAACTAAGTTACTCAAGGTACAAATTATTATCGAGACATGACAAAGTGAACGCTTTGTGTATTGAGAAGCCTATACTGGTTGTGTTGCCCAATGAACCAGAGAACAGTCAACCCTGTACAAACACTGGTTGTGTTGCCCAGAGAACAGTCAACCCTGTACAAACACTGGTTGTGTTGCCCAGTGAACCAGAGAACAGTCAACCCTGTACAAACACTGGTTGTGTTGCCCAGAGAACAGTCAACCCTGTACAAACACTGGTTGTGTTGCCCAGAGAACAGTCAACCCTGTACAAGCACGGGTCGTGTTGCCTTATAAGGGTTAATGTAATGATGCTCAAATGATATTTATTAGCCATTTATTTGGACACTAAAGATACAATGTGGACAGTACAATCTACACAACCCATGGATTCCCCACTTTGGGTCTCCATTCCAGTAAACATACATCTTATATATATATATATTGGTGAAATTGTAGCTGTAGGGTCTATACGCTACAACATTGTTTGGAAAAGGTTTAGATGAATAATAAATTAAATGGAGGAGTTTTCTAATTTCACAAGCACATTGAACAAAGTTGCGGGTAGTGTAATGTAAGGGGCAACATCACTTTCAAATCAAGGGGGGNGGGGGGGGGGGGGGGGGGGGGAAAGGAGTTTGAGTAGTCTCGTGTTTTCTTACACTTTATGTGATTAGAGAAGTTGGTTAGTTCCTAAATATCCCACACAAGTGTAAAGATGGTTTGATGCCATTTCAGAAAGAATGAATGCAACAAGAGGTTGAAAAAGTTTCTTAAGAAAGCTCACAAGTTGAATAAATGCACTTTTAAAAAAAACAAGACCCTCCACAAATGAGATAATTCTTGTCGAGTTATTTACACAATGCAACAAACACATCAAAATAGATTCAAATTGCGTTTAGAGTGAACGTTGGAACATTTTTTCCACCTGTCAACTAATTTACAAATGTTAAAAGTTTTAAATTTCCCCAAACAAATATAAAGATTATAGTTTGTTGCTGTTTAGATGCCTGAAGGTGGACAGACCAACCAGAGAGCTCACGTTATATTGGCAGGACACAGTAGCAAGAGGTCAAGGGTTTAGTCCTGAGAAACAAAACACCACAAATTAATAACTCTTCGATAAATTAAAACTAACTAATTTTGGTTTAGTTACAAAATTATATTTTCTCAAAAATTATCACAATCATGATTCTCATAAAAAGAGAGTAAATTTAAAGTTGAAGCGCTGGTTAGAGGGGGCAGTCAGTCCACCTCCAGACATCTCTGGGGACAAACGTCAGTTAGTTCTGCTCTACTCGGCAACCATCTTGTTGCGGTGAGAGTCCTCGTCCATCTTGGAGCTCCTCGTTGATGTCTCCCGACTTTGAACAAGAAAGGTACCAAGGTGAGAGTGTGAAATGTTGGCGGGAGTGGGGCAGGGGCACAAAGGAGGGTACCGCAAGCTCACCTTTCCTTCTTTGCGTCCCTAGAGTGTGATCGGTCTCCGTGTTTGTCTCCGGAGCGAGAACGCTGCGAGCGACTGCGGGACCGGCGGGACCTGTCGGGCAACAAGTATCAGACCTGGCTTTGGGTGTTGTGGAGGAATATATCAGACCTGGCTTTGGGTGTTGTGGAGGAATATATTCAGACCTAGCTTTGGGTGTTGTGGAGGAATATATCAGACCTAGCTTTGGGTGTTGTGGAGGAATATATCAGACCTAGCTTTGGGTGATGTGGAGGAATATATCAGAGCAAGCTTTGGGTGTTGTGGAGGAATATACCAGCCTAAATAATACAACTCATACATATGAGAGGGTATCACAAAGTTTCAAGACTAGTTCTGTAAAATGGAATGGGGATGCGTGTGACAGTACGACATGTGGCATCGTTCTGTGTCGTGTTTATTTGACCACGTGCACAGGTACATTCGCGAGCAGAGAGCGGACATCTAATTCTGCGCCTTACTCAGAAAATATGGAACGGAGATGATCCAAACTATGCAGCCGGCTTACAACAATGAAGCTATGAGCTGACCGGTGTCTTTTGAGCGTCACTCGCGGTTCAGAGACGAGAGGTCAGGATGACCTTCCGCGAGCACAAGCCCGGACAGAGTTAGCAGACAGTTCTGAGGGAGGACATTCGGTGGAAAAGACCAGAATTGTGGCGTGTGGGCGATTGGGTGCTCCAACATGATCATAACTCCTCACCCACCGTACTCGGGGCCCTGTGACAGTGGGAATGAAATCAAGTGTGGATCAACGCTGGGATCGGTGTATCCCTACACAGGGGTACTACTTTGAAGGATATGGTGACCCAATTTAAATCGGGTAGTTTGTTTCCATTTTACAGAACCAGTCTTGAAACTTTTATGCTTACAACATTAACATCGACAATTACATCTGCTCCAAATTATATAAGAGGTGAGAAACCTCGAAACAAAATAACAACATATGACAATTAACTAACAGACCCACATCATGTGATAAAATCAATTAGTTCATTGCGTATAAAAAATCTAGCCATCTAGGGGTGGTGCTAGCATATTACTAGAGTTCTGAATACAAGTCACCCCACGGTGGCACGCTCCTGGATCCACAACAATCCACCATCAGGTTACTAGCACATGGTGAGCTCACAGTAATGTTTAATTTATTTTTATACAATAAATGACTCAATCACTAATCAAAGCAGTGCTTTTATATCCTGGACTTGTTCCAAAATGAGTAGTGTATTTATTATTTATTTATCCACATCAAGTTGATTGTAAAATAAACTTTTCTTACACTCTCAAATGAAAACATTGCCATTGTGGCCAGATTATTTTGTCGGTCAGAACAGTGTTGGACGTCACAAGAACTCTCCTTCTTGGCTGTATTCTACAGTGATTCTCTATGCCTGCAATTTGGTACCTTACTAAATTTTAGACCCACTCCGGAGTTGATGTGTTTCACCCAGGAATACCTGTGGTCCCACGATACACTAACGTTACAGAACATTTTTTGTTCATATTGTGTATTTAACTATTTATTAACATATTCTGAGAGAAATTGAAAATAAATATGCACAAAACATTTCATGCTTAGTAATGTTAAACCCAACCCGATATTTCAGTGTATGATCGACCACCTGTTGCAAGGTCCATATAGATAATGTCCTTGCTTAGGTGGACCTAGCGTGAAATCTTTAAAAATGAGGTGGCCCAATGGCTAAATAGTTTTATAATAATGGAAATTGATAGAAACAAAATAAACTAACTAGAGTAAATTGAATGATGAAAGCCACCAATTTAAAGAGGGAAGATGTGTGGAGAATTCAACGCACTAAGATGCCATCTTCTCATAGTTTTACCTGGCATTGCGAGATTTGCTGCGTGATCGTGAGCGTCGGGTCCGACTGCGTCTCCTCGAGCGCTCTCTCTCTCTGTCACGGCTCGAGCCCCCACGCTCTTTCTCGCGCTCCCTGTCGCGTTCCTTCAACTCTTGCTTCTTTTGCTGCTTGCGCTCCTCGACTGTCTTCTGCAGCACAGTCAAACCAACAACATACAGAATGTTACAGTTAGGCCTGTAGTACCTCCAGTTGACATACAGAATGTTACAGTAGGCCTGTAGTACCTCCAGTTGACATACAGAATGTTACAGTAGGACTGTAGTACCTCAAGCTCGGCTAATTTTTCTCGTATCTTGATGAAGCCCAGGTGTAGTTTCCCCCCGAAGTGGTCCGCTAGACGACGATCGTTGTCGTGTATCCCCAGGTAGGCCGAGCACACCTCGCACACCCTCAGTTTTTGTTGCTGATAGCTGCTCGCCGGCATCGAATTGCGATACTCGCTTTCTGCGGCATTTTTCTTCTTGCGCAGGTCCTCGATCTAAACACATGAACATAACTTGACAATCCAGCCGAGATCACAACCAAAGCGGGCCACGGTATGACAGAGTCTGTCTGTACTCACCTCCTCCATTTAGTTTCATGATCTCCTCCACGAACCCAGTCCACGGTGTGACAGAGTCTGTCTGTACTCACCTCCTCCATGAGTTTCATGCTCTCCTCCACGAAACCATCAGCTCCCAGTTGCTCCGCGCGGGCCAGCTTCTTGCCGATCTGTTCCGCCAGCTCGTGGACCTTGTTGGCTTTCTGTGCCACTTCTGCGGACAGTTCCTCCTGGGTCTCCGCCAGCCGCTGCTTGGCCAGCTCCGTGCGACGGTCGCAGTCGGCGATAAACGCCTGCAGGTGCTCCATGGCCTACACACAAAGCTTCGCTCAGAAGTATTGATTATGGCAGAACTGGTCCAACAACACAACTTGTCGGCTTGGCGGGACAATCTGCCAATGACAACATGGCTTTTAGTACAGTTTGTGATTGTCAAAAGTTTAAAACAAATAACGCACATACCCATTTATTTAATTACAAACTTTATAGACTTGTCAACAAACTTGGATAAAAAAAAGTAGCTTGACCCCTTAACAAGATAGACTAAATATTTTCTTAAAACAAAATGTAGTAATTGTCTAAGAAATAATGTGATGTAAGTTTATTATTTATTGACTATATTAGTTAAATTACCCTCGTTTCATTTTGCTTGCAACTACAACTACTTCTTATAAGTGGTCTGTTATGACAATTCATACACAAAGTTAGTGAAGTTACAACAGTAATTATGTATTATTGTACAGCTCTGTTGTGTGCTAAATGTGATGTTTTAGGAAAACAAATATGGATTGTTTTCAGATCAAAATTGTAATATCCCCAACGTTTTCTCAGTGGCTCACAAATATTCCCTTTATTCCGCAGTTTTCTAGGTGTGTGCTAATCCTACATATGAAGGGAATTGACCAAACACTTGGTAAGTTTAGTTAGTACGAGGTATGGTATGTGTGTAGTACACTGTACCAGGAGTTAGTACGAGCACATACAGACTGTTTGTATAAGATTGTTTCTCTCGCAGCTACCATCAGATGTAATGTAACGGGTACTAACGGGTATGTTGCTAACTTAGTAGGCTCAGTTTTTATCAATTAACAGAGACATTTCTATAAAGATTATATTACATATTTTTATTTAATATTATACTTTACCTAACATATTTCCCCGCATAATCGTCACATTTGTCAAGCCCTTTATACTTAATACTGTATTGCCTTGTATTATATGTGACATTTTCCATAGGAGATTCCAAGGTAACTTTTGTAGCTCACAGGGACTGTACTGACCGGTCCAGTGCGCTCGTCTATAAACAGACTGACCAACAAACCAGAGGGAGGGGGAGGGGGGGAGTTACTAGGCCCCCTTACAAACTCAACATTATTGAAGCTATATTACCGGGCAACTGTTCAATCTACATCGGTAACCTGTTCTACAAGTATGTCGCGGATAAGCTTCATTCTTCTTATCACGGTTCATTTATTCCTCTGATTTTACTTTCCACAGAGTCGGCAGTGACTTATAAGTTTGACAAATGAAATTATCACAATACATACTCATATCTCTGGCATTTTTTATTTATAGGTTTACACCGCACAAATAAACTAATTTATGTTACCTTTATGCTGTAATGATATCGATTTTTCCTGTCTTTTTAATATTCGAGATCATATTTTAAAGTAAATATATTAATATTTCTTCTTTTCAGTTAATATAAAGTAAACTCATCTTTTCTATACTGCGGCCATGTTTCTTTTTCTTTCATTTAACTGCACGTGTCAGAAGCATCGTTTTTGTTTCCGGTTTGTAATGCACAGTAAAATAATCGCAGGTGCAGAGTAACGCGTCTGTTTTCTTAAATGTGCGCTAATTAAAAACTAACCCTATTGGTCGATGGAAAGAAAGCAAGGAGTGGTCTGGGTTCGAGGGTGTGAACTACGGGGTTCACACGGCTCGACTCGAGAGGACGCTAGCTTGGTAGACGCGTCATTCTACTCTTCTACGGCAGACGAGAGAGATGTGTAATACAAAACAGCATGAATCTCGTGTAGTTTGATAGTGTTAGCTTGGTTGTGTTTGGAATCACGGCCAAGGTGTTTTTACCTAAATGGTTTCCATTATTCTTTTTCAAACAACAGTGATATGTAATACATTATACCATTAAAGTTTATACAAAAGTATCTATTTTCGAAGACATTTATTGGTAGTATATATATTCTTCAAACCAAAGTGAAGTTAGTACATTAAAATGGCACTCAACGTGAAGGCATTCCAGCAGAACGTAGAACGTAACAAATGACGTATCGATAAGGGGCATCCAACTTTAGTACGTCACAACGCGGGGCAGTTCCAAAGAGTGTGTTACAATTGGCGCCCAACGTGGGGCAGTTCCAACGTGTATGTTACAATTGGCGCCCAACGTGGGGCATTCCAGCAGAACGTAACAAATGACGTATCGATAAGGGGCATCCAACTTTAGTTCGTCACAATTGACGTCACAACGTGGGGCAGTTCCAAAGAGTATGTTACAATGCATTTCAATAGAAATCTTATTTCCTTTTCTTATCCGGAACAGACATTGAGAACACAGAACCACTAGAGGGCGAAACAGACTGGGCTATATTGCTAGTCCACTTAGAGGAATTTCCCCCTCCCACTGCTCTGGCGAGTCTAATAATAGGCCCAAAGTCAAAACAACTGGTATTGCCGAGCGGGCGGGCAGGCAGGTGAAATGAGTCACATGATAGTACTCAAATCTTCCTCCGCGAGCTAAACAAGTGAATGTCTGCTTACGATATATTACCTCTCATTATGGGTAATAAACCAAGACTGAAAAAACAAGGTGCGACCATTATGCGACGAAACCATTTAAAACAGGGTGTAAAATACAGTAGTTTGTATTCACTTACAACCAAAACAAAAGCTATTATAACTAAGTAAAATGTCTTGTTGAATTTTTTTGCAGAATATCAATTTAACATATAGCAGTTCACCTTTGATCTTAAGGAATTTGGATCATAATGATTGCAAACAAGTCAGTTATAATTAAATCAAGTTATCGGTGTTGTGTTGCACCAACAAGTAATGTGTAGGACACTCACCCCTTTGGAAAGGACACTTCTCGGTTTGTTACTCAATAACGCCTGTCTCGGAATAAACAAAGCTGACCAACATTAAACCTCAACAATTCCAAATGTACAATACTGGTCATTGCCAAACAATAATTTAATCTCCATTTTGCATGTCAAGATTAGAAATGATCTAATCAGAATGTTAATCCTCTCCAAAATTAGGAGGGTTTAATTAAAACAAGCTACTGGGCAGGAGACACAAATTATTACTTTTAAATGTTTAATTGTAAAATAACTTGTTTCATTATTTGAATTTGAAAACTAGTAAAGGAAATTTAAATACATACACATATGGAACTAGCAACGTCTGAGAAAGCCTCTAAATAACCTCACGCCTGAAAATAAGACACCATTAATGAAGTCACTGCATTATTATCTGATTATGACATTTACAAACAATAAGCTTAGTATAGTTCCGGTATAGTACATCATTAAACATCATAATAAAGTCAATCAAGAGCAACACAGCACAAATAACAGTGATAAAAGAAGGATAACTTACATCAATGTCATAGTAGTAGTCCTTAGTGTGACTTGCCTTCTCAAAGTCAGCCCTTAGGGCTAGGTCATGGATCTTGGGGCATTCTCCCAGGTCCATGCGCTGGAAACACGACAACAACGCGCTAAAGTCCAACCATACACAAGTCAAACCATGTGAATTAAGCTACGCCCAACGAGGGGCCAGTAAAGACTAGTTTTAATATATATTCCGATGGCATCAAAGGTGCTCCTGTCTGACTTGTAACATGTACATGCAGTAAACCCTGTCAGTGAGCATTGTGCGTTAAGTGCCAGAGGTTCAGAGCCCGTCACTATGACAGGAGCAATAAGAGATAGTTTCTTGGAGATGGTAAAACAGGAAGAACATATAGTGCTCCCGGTTACAACTTACAACAAGACTCCCGGACTTTATCTTCCGACTCGAGATGACGCCCAATGGTGTTAATCCCGGCTAGCCTAGCGGGTGTGTGTGTGTCTTTTAGCTTTACACTATAGCCCTATGGGTGAAACACACGAATTGAGAAATAGTTGCCAGCTTTCAAAAAGTCAGTCACAGTTTCCGGCCAGCAGTGTTGCCACGCTAACAGTCAGATGGTCTACATGTGCCGTTAGCGTGGCAACACTGCCGGGAGGAGTTTAGTATAATTGTTGCTGTACATCACCCAAATGTTGAGTTCGGCCCGGGCTCGTGCGACATTTTTATACTCACAAGCAGCTTTCTTGCCGGCATCGTGCACGCCAACCAGGAGTTAGGTTAGGCTACTTACGGCGAGTTACGAGATGGATTACTAATGATCCACACACACAATGTTTTATACTTCCAACGCGACGCGAAATAGTTGGGTTCTTCCTCCAATGACGATAAGACTTGTTTGTACTTACCAGAAGTCTGTAACCTGTGGAGCCCGGCCAACAGGAATAACTCAACAAACTTACTTATCGTGCTGACCTTTTCCTGTTGGTCTTAGCTTATGATAACAAGAGCAACATTTTATATGGCTGATTAACACTCAACATAACAAGTTAGCAAAAATAATTTAATGGAGATTAGGATGAACTTGTACGGCAATACAATATTCTTAGTTCTAATTGTCTAATATTAACACTGAGTTAAGCCGGAGCTATTCTTCAAGTTGTTATAAATGCGCGGGAGATGTCGAAGGGTGTAGGACAATATCTATATAGTCAATGGGGCAGGAAAGGTATAAATATAACACCCCAAACTGACTGGGCCTCTCTCGGTCGATGCTGGATATGTCCGAGTTAGCTTTCGTTCAGTTACAAACATATACAAGATTGTGGAGCAATTTGAATAAAAGTTAGTGATGTAAACCAGGATAAGAGAGAGTGTCAGCTTACCGTGGAGGACAGTATTTCATGTGGGCAGCATCCCAACAGAAAACTCTTACAGACCTTGGGATCAGAGAACTTCACCTGGTACCTGTTGTTCTCACCTGGATAACACAGTAACAGACACAAACATTTGCTCAGATCAGGTGGTTTAGTTGAGTAATAGTATTATATTATTAAATATGAAACAATATCATGGTGTGTTGTGTCTGTGAGTAGTTAGATATTTACTTAAAATAAGGCTCAAGGTTAGGTTTGTTAATCTGGTGTAGTTATGACCAGAACAAGTATTATTCTGGGGTGCGACAGACAGACAGACAGACTACTTAGAGCTTACTAGAGCCTTGCACCACATCTAAAAGGTCTGCTCTTCAAGTGATCATTTGTAAGAAAAGTTGAGGACTGGATTCAGATAAACATTCAGCTGAAGGAACACACTTTTTTGTTGCAATTATTTAACGAGAAGTCCCTGTATAAAGCCTATTATTTTGACCATATTACCCATTCCCACTTATTGAAACATAGGTTAGGTTTTGTCAGGTTGAGGATGGAATATTGTCCAATGAGCACTAAAATACCTATGCAGGCATAGTGGGTCTATTTGATTGCATTTATGTCTTTACAAAATCAATGATCAATGTGTTACAGGTTAAGTTTGATAAGTTCAAAGGTAAGTACATTTATAACTTATTATTTTAATTTCCTTGTTAAATTAATCAGAGTAGGTATCTGTAACTTAATATCAAAGAAAACACAAGGAACAAAAACCAATTTCCAATGATAACAAAACTAGTATTGTAAAATAGTGTATTCGGGTTCGGGGTATGGTTGGGCCCAATTAAGTCTAGGACTTGTTATAAGTTTTTCCTGATGGGTTTCAATTTAACAACAAGTGACAGTACAGTATCAGACTAGAGGCCAGGGTCACCAAATGAAGGGAGGGGGAAGAGAGGAAAAAAAGGTGGAACATTTTCTTGTATATTTATATATGTTTTGTAAGTAAAATGAATCAAGAAATACTGCAGGGATGAGCTATGTTGTTCAGTTGGGGTCCGTAGTTTGCCCTTGGAGGAAATACTGCAGGGATGAGCTATGTTGTCAGTTGGGGTCCGTAGTTTGCCCTTGGAGTTTCTCAGCGTTTAATGTTTGTTTAGCCTCTATAAGTGTTACCCCTCACATGGGCGGGGTAATTTACACCCCGCTCTATTTTCATAATGCTATTGATACATGTATGAACAAAATAATTTGTTTGTTTTATTTTAATTAGATCTATTTAAGCCACTTAGATACATATTGTATTAATAGTTCCAAACATATCGATATGTATATGATAAAAAATAGAAAAAGGCTCGATATTTAGCAAAATATGTTTGTGAAAGTTACACACTTAGACATTACTGTTTTTTGGTAAGTACTGGTTATTATTTTGCTAATTAATACTACTCTTACAGATACAATGTGATTAAAAGTATAATATAAATAATAATAATATTTAGCACCGCGTCTTACTACCCATTCGGATTATACGCTTTTAAGTACTAATTACTCTAATGGATTAGGAATTGGGAAGGTTGAATTAGAAGAAGTGAACCCGCATTTGCGTGGATGGAGAGTGGAAAACCATTTAGGAAAAACCACCCCCAGTTCACCTGACCGAGATTCGAACCTTGATCTCCCCGTCTCTCAGCAGTCGAGCTCAACACGACAAGGGCGTTAGCCAACTACGCCACCGAGGCGGGTTATAATATAAAATAAAATGATAATGATGATAATCTAAAATGATTATTATATTTAAAAATATGAAGTTTTTAAAAAACTAAACATTTTTAAGAATCAGAATCAGCCTTGCTTATGTTGTTACACTCATCACGCGTGTATGTTATATGAACGTGATTGTTACATCTTCCTGAGGAAGGCTGATAATTCAATCGGGAGCAACTTGATGTTAGCTCTTTCTTCCAGGTGAGGCTTCATCAACAATATTCTTCTGGCTGTAACATTCCGAGATGCACTTCTCGATGTTTATTGGCCCGACATTCGTAGGGGATCTCTCTTTTGTCTTTTCCGAGAGTACCAACACAAGTTATTTTATTTTCCAAAAGAGATTTTGCCAAGGGATAGTTGGTATACACGTTACCCACTGTAAGATTTCGATTTGATCCTTCGATATCTGAAACCAATCTATTCACATCAATTGGCTTATTTGACCCTAGATATGAGCTTTGTTTACCACAATACACTTTAAAATTATTAACAAAAAAATGTATTTGAGTCACAAATTGCAAAAATGTTGATCCGTATTTTTCAGGTTTGTCCAGAATATATTGACCAAATGACCAATATATTGACGAAATGCTTCCAGCTTCTTATTAATTTAGACATTATACGTGTTCTTACGTGTTGGTACCAACGATCTCACAGCAGCTGACTCAGCTATTCTTCTTCGGTCATTTCTTGTCTTATTGTCAAATTGTAGAGAACAAACCAAGAATAAACATCGCTCGTAGCTCAACACGCTCTTAGAATCCGTATTCCGGTCCCATATGAAGACCATAATTCTTTGACATATGCATATTTGTAAATTTTACACCATCTACTAACATAACCATGTCAGAAATTTTATGACATGCTGATATTTCATCTCCAAATACATTATCTATCTTTTCCGGTAAAATAATCTTCATTAGTCATAGTTTTACTATCGTCATCTGAAGAAACATAGACTCACTGTTACGGTCACTTTGAATCGAATCAGCGCTATCAAGATATTCCGACAGCTCCTGCAATATTTTGTCAATTTCTTAGGGAGGCATCATTCTAAATAAATAAGTTTTTGTTTGAATTTTTGTCTTTATTTGATTTTGCAATTTCTAAAACCAATTGTTTATAACAGAGTAGTACATATATATTGAATTTTTTTAGTAATAATAATAATAATATTTAGCACCTCGTCTTACTACCCATTTGGGTTATACGCTTTAAGTACTAATTACACGAATAGATTAGGAATTGGGAAGGTTGAATTAGAGGAAGTGAACCCGCATTTGCGTGGAGGGAGAGTGGAAAACCATTTAGGAAAAACCATCCCCAGTTCACCCGACCGAGATTCGAACCTCGATCTCCCCGCCCTCAGCAGTCGGGCTCAACACGACAAGCGTGTTAGCCAACTACGCCACCGAGGCGGGTGAATTTTTTTTAGGACAAAACAAGATGTAGGCCTAAATTCAATAACTTTATATTATATAACCTTGAAATAGTTGAACACATGCTTCTTAGCGCTATTAAAAATAAAAAACAAAAATACCCAACAAACAGTTATGAGATTTGCATAAATATTTATTCATTTATGAAAAAATCAATTAGATAAATATACAAACTTACGTGATGGGCGCACTAATTGGTTTCACTGAACACCAACCTTACCGACCGATAGTCAAGGTCACACTGAGGAAAAGACAGAGCAACATGTCCGCCGGGCGCCTGACAGTGCCCTCACGCACCCCAGTGCGCCCGCTCGAGGGTTAACAGGGTGTCCAGCCAAACTATATTTTTAGATTCCCTGACTTTTCCAGGTTTTCCAGACCCAATTTACTTTTTCCCCAGACCACTATTTATCGAAATTAAGTACATTACAAAAATATGTTTTTAAGATCACAGATTAAATAGTGATTTTTTTTCCTAGATACATATACATTCTGAAATTGTGTCCCTCAATAAAGGGATTAAACAATTTCTGCCTCAGGGGAAATGGACTATTTTAAGTTAAAAATAGATTTCAATAAAATTGTATTGAGCCATTAAAAGATTGCCTTGAGCAAGAATGGTTCCAGCTGGTTATTAACTTAAAGAAGTGTTATTTTGACTATTGTGAATCAAAATATTTGACTTTTTATAGAAACAATGTAAAATTTCCAGAAATTTAATAAAATTCCCTGACTTTTCCATGACTTTTCCCTGACCAAGCAAATTCCCTGACAATTCCCTCTTTTCCAGGTTTTCTAGGTCGCTGGACACCCTGGTTAATATCGATGATAAATTTGTTTGTAATATAAGTATTATTAAATTGTTATATTGAAACTTTTCTGTAACAATTTTATCGACTGTATGGTTGTGAACCGAGGGTGGTTTTCCCACTATTTCTCTGTGCAAATGTAGGTGCACAACCTAACTCATCCCTAGCACATTAGTACATAGACGCTGAAATAAGAAATACCCGTGTAGTGTTCATTACTGCCTGGTTACGCCTTCGTACGAGTCACACGTTAATGTTTTACAAGAGGAAGTTTAGATTAAAATATTAATTAATATCTGGCTGGTGTAATATAAGAATGAATAGTAATTTAGTAAAAAACACAATTTCTTATTTATGTTTTATGCGCCCCCCCACCTTTTAAGAGGTCAAACAATTTTCAAGGGGGGTCGACATCTGACCCATAATTTTCTACGTCTATGAAAGAAAGGTTTAAAAAATAAAACTTTTTAACTGATATAATATTACTATTACAATTATTATTATTATTGATATTTTACATCAAAAGTGATTACATAACTTGACGTATATGAATCAAATTAGTTGGTTTTTCTTTTAAAAAAAAATTAATCTTATAGAATGGTTTTACAATTGGAAATTTGCTTTTGTTGTCGTGTTTATAAACGTGTAATTATGACGTAATCTCGCCTTGGGCACACATCGTTCCCACAGGCATGTCTTTAAACATTGACACAAGGTGTAGGCCTTCAACTGCTCAGAGAGGTACTGTCCGTACTCTTCTCAAGCTTCGTTTAAACCTGACAAATTATTATTGGTGTGGATTATTTTATATCAATCTTGTATGTACTCCTGGACTACACTTGTTGTGCAGTTATAAGCGTCCTAATTTGAATGTAGGCCCATTTATTCGGATATATTCTTAGAAATGGACATCGGGAGCACCTTTAGTAAAATACATTTTGTGTACAACATAGATAGCACGTTAATATTGTTATTTTATAGTTAATATAATATATATCAAAATTAACAGCTTCACATTATATGACTTGTATTATGAAGACGTGAAAGACTATCAGTAAATTTTTCCCTCAGATATGTCCATTCATAGAAAATTGGGGTTTAGCTTGAATTAACCATTTTATAATTTAGGTGTCTCTCTCGTAATGTAAGTTTATTAAATTGCATGAATTATTTTATAACGTTAGTAAGCTGAAAGTATTGGGTTTTTTTTTCATAATCCGTACGTATAGTCTACTAATACGTTAAAATATAGAAAAATAAAAGTAATTTACGCCATTTTGTGATACTGGAGCTACAACATAGCGTTGGAAACTATATTAGTAAAAAAATAAGAGTATTAGATTTAAAACAATAGTAAATTGACACATACCATTTCTACCAGTCCCCATCAATTGGTCGAGCATCGCCCGAATTTGATCGTGTGCAGTCATTTCAGAAAATTCAATCAATGAAATAAACAACTTTTCAGTTATCTTTAATGTACAGAATGTTATTTCAATTAATAAAAAAAGGGAGAAAAAGGAAAGCTCTTATAGAGATAAATAAAGGGACACAGATATAGTTCAAGAACAGCCTCAGAGATAGCAGTAAATACTCGGTTCTAATGCAAGATACATATATTACTTAAACATAGTTTTGTTAGCTTGCATAAATGGTAGATAGATAGTGGACCAGAAACCATTAAAAATTGTCAATGGCCAGGTTATATGACTTCCGCGAAGCAGCTCGCTTTTAACGAGTGGAGACCGTACTAATTGAGAGAGCAGGACATCTAGTGAGGTAAGAGCCCTTTACTATAATCATCATCATCATCATCAACAACAACAACTGTTTCCAACCTGTGGCTTGGTCAGTTTAGTAAAATGCCTTTATCTTCCTCCATCCTTCCAACATTTTTCCTCCTTTAATTTTATCCAATCTTCTCCTCTCACTTGAACACTTTCTGTTATTTGCTACTCCCATCTCTTTCTTGAGGCCTTCTTTCCTAAATACTTCATTTCCAACACTTTCTTTAGCATCTTCCCTTTTTCCATCCTAATTACATGCCCATACCATTTCAGTCTTGCTTCCTTTATTACCTCATGTACTCCCCATACCCCTACTCTTTCCCAGGAAGCTTATTTCCTATTCTTGTTTCTCCTCGTGACAACTAACACACTCCTCAAAAACTTCATTCCTATGACCTCCACTTTCTCTCTTACATTCATTGTTCATGGTTTTGCAGCATTAATATAATGGGTACAAAGTACGCCCTGTACAACACTTCCTTACACTTCAAGGGAACTTCTCTCCTCCATAGCAAGTATCTTACACACATATAGAACAACGCTCCCTGTTGTCCTATTCTCATTAAATCCTTTCTACTTCCACCTTTCACCTCAATCACGCTTCGATTATATTTTACTTTCTGTACTTGTCTCAGCTCTAATCCCTCCAACCTTATAACTTTACTAGGCCTTACCCACTTTCTTGTCAATACCCTCACTTCAATCTTTGCCATGATAAATTTCATTCGACACTCTTTCAATTCCTCATTCCATTCTTGTAGTTGTCCCTGTACTTCCTCTTCCTTCTCCCCCCATACCATCAAGTCATCAGCAAACATCATGACATTCATTCTTACCGCCTCGAGTTTTCGAGACACTTTGTTCATAACTATTTCCTTTACCAATACAAATAGTAATGGTTGTAATATATTTGATAATTCCCTAGGTTTATTTTCACTCTATTCTCCTTTAGATTTGTTAATCTATGTTCTCAAAACTTTTTTATACCTATCTATGTGTAGAACTAGAGTGTATTGCTGCGGAGATAAGTTGTATAATATATATACTCCATTCACGGTAGGAATTACTCTCTCAAAGGTCTTTTTTCCTACCAATATCCTACTATATAATAGATTTCTGGTAGGGAAAAAGGCCTTTAAGAAAACAATTCCTACGGTGAACGTACTTTACTACGATTCACAATTATTGTTTGAAGTAATTTCCCTGGCAGAACTCATACGTAAACACATTCCGAATTTATTATTGTTTTCTCTAGTTATGTACTTACCTGTTTGTAATAATAATTTTCATTTCTATGAAGTGTATTAGTCTTCTGTTAACATTCTTTATGCGGTTATTGAAAATTAAAGAAAGATGTTAGCTCTCTGATTCGCCAGCAGGGCGCGTGCTTGGGGGAGCGTTCCCGAGAGTGCGTTTGGGCCCTTAGTAGGGGAGAAATAGCGGGACTTGTGTTGACTTCCCGCCAAGTTTAATTTTAAAATATTTGTGAATTGTAGGTTGTTTTTTTGTTACATGTTCGCCTAGGAAATTGTTTTAAACCATTTTAAAAGTAAAACTATGACGATAATTTGTTTTGCTAGGTCTATTAATTACTTTTGCCTTTTATGTGGGGAACTTGGCGTCTTTTGAGACTTTTTTTTTTGGTGGGGTTTGGGGTGAAGAAATATCCAACCCGGGCGGAGGGCGGGAAAAGCTTGGAGAGTGCGGATGTTCCACTGCTGGTGGTTGTAAAAAACTTGCGAAGTGTTTTGTGAAATGCGAGGATGAAAGTGCCAAATATTAATTAAAAGTGCGACCTAACAGGGCCAGGAAACTATCTTGTGTTGTGTACCCCAAAAGTTTCATAACTTACTTTGATCCAGGGGTAGGAAGAAGGCACCACAGGTGAGCACTTTCCATCTTGGGACTACTGTCACAATAGCACTTGAATTTACATTAGACAAGCGCTACCTACAAGTTCCCCCCCCCCCCTTTTATTATTCCACGCTACTCACCCTTTTTTCCTTTTCCCCCCATTTAACCCAACATTTTACTCTTTTTTGGCCATTG
>CABEEJ010005686.1:0-15024 GCA_901482245.1 Timema douglasi | reverse complement strand
GGGGGAAAGGTAAAAACAGAATAAATACTTAAATTGTTATGAATAAAGAAACAAAATATATCATAACCCTTTAAATGACAAAAAATCCAGCTTTTGGGGATCGCTGTACCTTGTCTGAAAGACCAAATACAGGTGTAATGCACCTCACAACAATATCGCTCACTGAATGCAACAAGTACTATGTGCCCTGAAGTTAGTAACATAACATCACACACAACAATGAGCGTATGGTGTTATCAATACTCCCCATGCACCCAGCATCAACAATACAATACAATGGTTTTCATTTAAACAACATAATGTTAGTTATTTATGGGCCGGTCTTTTGGCTACCGGATATATATTGCTATCGGGAGGTTAAAGATAGTGAACAGATATAAATATTTATCCAGGCTGGCCCTGAATGGCTCTACCCAAGTAGAAGTGCACCAAGATCCACAACAATCGATTAAAATGTGATTACATTCTTTTATAAAGTATCACACACGCTGTTACTTTAGCGGCTCACCCCGAGAGGAGGGACAACACTGTACAGTTGGTATACTGCAGCGACAGGTCACCGGAACCCTGTTCTCGGATATCATCAGGCACCTGCCCCAGACTTGTGGACCATTGTTTGGTTATCTTGGTTATCGATGTAGGATGAGTCAAGTATTTGTTCTGTTTCCCTCTCGGCTAACCAATTCTCCGGAATGTGTCATTCATCATCAGAGAAACATTATACAATAATTGTAACTGGTTTATTATAGCCCTACTAACTACTGCGAGATATAAATACTACCTAGGAGCTGGTTTGGTAAGAAATACTGACACGTGGTGGTCCTACACGAAAACTAACCCCGGTATCTTGGGCAAGAGCACAAGTACCCGCTGTCCCAAACGGGCAGAGCGACCCCTTAGTACAGATATTATTTTGTCAGCCCAGATACCACTAAAACAGAACCACACATACCTACTACCAATTAGCCTGGTCGCCAACAACAATATGACATATTTTATATTGCAATTAAAACAATAAAGTAAATCACACAACAAAAAATGTAAGAAATACTTAGGTAGATTTTACTAATTAGTATTAGAATTTTTATTATTTTAAACATGATGGAAATATTTCTACAAAAATATATAAATAATGTGTTAATAAATAGTTACATATCTAAGTTAGGTAAAAACAATAGTAATCATTCAGTAACAATACAAACAATAGTAATCATTCAGTAACAATACAAACAATAGAACAGGGTGGCTACCAAACCCCAGCCAGATATTTCCTGACTCAGTTATTCTTTGTCAATGACCATTTCTCTGTTTGTTAAGTTACTCTCCCTGTTTGGTATTTAATGTGCAAAGTGTTGCGTGTCCCCCCTCACGCTAAGACCGACATATCTCGTTGGTAACATCGACAAATGATGCACAATTGTTACCTATCTGTAGCCACCATGTAACAATATATTGTTCTTGGAACAGAAACTATTTATAAAGGCACTAGTAATAAAATATTAAGTTTTCTTAAATTTTGTTTGTTGAAACTTTTGTTTGAATTCGTCGCTCATGTAAACCACCTCATCTTCACTTCCTGGAGGATGTAACCGCATCTGCAACAAAACACAACCACTCGTCGAATAAAGAGGACATTGATCGACTCGGCCACTTGCTCATAGACGAAGAACCGCCATTTTAAAATATTGATCAATGCCACCATGTTTCCTCTGGACACAAAGTGTTCAATGGGCAGCTTCATTTTGATTGTTAGTTTAACAATAGATTTGTACACCGTTCAAAGTGAAATGTTGGTACATTTTGATACCACTAAGAAAATTATAAATATCAATGTTTTAAAATAAATTATTCTTATGTTTTTAAAATGGATTTTAAAATAAAAATAAAGTTCAAACTTTACACTAAATCTACAGAGATAAAAAATAGATATAAAAAAACCATCTGTGAAAATGTAATAATAATAATATTAATATGTAATAGAAACCAGAGATAAAGGAAACGTGAACTGAAGAATAAAGGACAGTCTTAAGAAATGCGAAGATAAAATTCCATCCTGAAGAAAACTAACTAAATGCTAGAATATGAAAATGATGGCCCACTATAAGGAAGAGAGTGCTTTATTAAACTACTTTTTACTTTCTCATACAAAGAGAAGGTTTTGTAAGTTGTAAGTGAAGATTTGTGACCTTGGGATAATACTTTACCTTTTGTGTGTCCCCGTGTCTTATTATCTGTGTGTCCCTGTGTCTTATCTGTGTGTCCCTGTGTCTTATCTGTGTGTCCCCGTGTATTATTATCTGTGTGTCCCTGTGTCTTATCTGTGTGTCCCCACGTCTTATCTGTGTGTCCCCGTGTCTTATTATCTGTGTGTCCCCACGTCTTATCTGTGTGTCCCCGTGTATTATTATCTGTGTGTCCCTGTTTATTATCTGTGTGTCCCCACGTCTTATCTGTGTGTCCCCGTGTATTATTATCTGTGTGTCCCTGTGTCTTATCTGTGTGTCCCCGCGTCTTATCTGTGTGTCCCCGTGTCTTATTATCTGTGTGTCCCCACGTCTTATCTGTGTGTCCACGTGTCTTATTATCTGTGTGTCCCCGCGTCTTATCTGTGTGTCCCCGTGTATTATTATCTGTGTGTCCCCACGTCTTATCTGTGTGTCCCCGTGTCTTATTATCTGTGTGTCCCCACGTCTTATCTGTGTGTCCCCGTGTATTATTATCTGTGTGTCCCTGTGTCTTATCTGTGTGTCCCCACGTCTTATCTATGTGTCCCCGTGTCTTATTATCTGTGTGTCCCCACGTCTTATCTGTGTGTCCCCGTGTCTTATTATCTGTGTGTCCCTGTGTCTTATCTGTGTGTCCCCGTGTATTATTATCTGTGTGTCCCCGTGTCCACAGAGGGCACTGGCCCGGGACATGTTAGTTTAGTTTCACCCTAGTCCTCAAATTAGGGGTAGTTTACTAATAAGTGATTTTTTTTAACTTTTTTTTTTAATGGTGGTTAATGATTTTGTTCAAAATGGGTATCTGGGAATAATTTTTCACGCTCTATAAGGATATGTTTTTATTTTTACAAATTAAAAATAATAATTGGTGATTTACAAATAATTTTATATATATTTGATATTTCTTAAAATTATTTGAACAATTTGGTTTGAAATTCATAAATTATGGAGAGAGGTTATTGTTTAAAAATGAGGTGGTCCAATGGCTAAATAAATGTATAATAAAGAAGAGAATGTATTGTGATAAGTTTGTTTTTATTAGGGAAACTTATTTAAGGGTTATTCACTGAAAACCTATTTTTGAAAATTGTGCCCCAAGCTATAAAATACAATATGAGAAAGTTTGTGTTGTAACATTTATTTAAAACTATTTTTAAATAGTAGTGTACATTTTGTAATCAAACATAATGTGAAATTAATTGGGACTATATTTTCCAAATAGAAAATACTCCACAGTTTGTGGTTAACACTTTCATCATTCTATATATTGTTCCATCTACCATGCGATATGTACATCACATTTTAAATTCAAATAAATGTATGTTAAAGCTTTGCAGAGAATATGGATATTTACAATAAAGTTCTAATCAAGTTCTAATCAAGTTCTAAGTACAAGTTATAGGAACAATCAACAGTCCATGCATCAATTCTACAGATTAATTCAGTCAGACATAGGGGTTACTGTCAATACATGAGTACGTCTGCTCTATACTGACAATACTTGAGTACGTCTGCTCTAGACTGACAATACATGAGTACGTCTGCTCTATACTGACAATACATGAGTATGTCTGCTATAGACTGACAATACATGAGTACGTCTGCTCTAGACTGACAATACTTGAGTATGTCTGCTCTAGACTGACAATACTTGAGTATGTCTGCTCTAGACTGACATTACATGAGTACGTCTGCTCTAGACTGACAATACATGAGTATGTCTGCTCTAGACTGACAATACATGAGTACGTCTGCTCTAGACTGACAATACATGAGTATGTCTGCTCTAGACTGACAATACATGAGTACGTCTGCTCTAGACTGACATTACATGAGTACGTCTGCTCTAGACTGACAATACATGAGTACGTCTGCTCTATACTGACAATACATGAGTACGTCTGCTCTAGACTGACATTACATGAGTACGTCTGCTCTAGACTGACATTACATGAGTACGTCTGCTCTAGACTGACAATACATGAGTATGTCTGCTCTAGACTGACATTACATGAGTACGTCTGCTCTAGACTGACATTACATGAGTATGTCTGCTCTAGACTGACAATACATGAGTACGTCTGCTCTAGACTGACAATACTTGAGTATGTCTGCTCTAGACTGACATTACATGAGTACGTCTGCTCTAGACTGACATTACATGAGTATATGAGTACGTCTGCTCTAGACTGACAATACATGAGTATGTCTGCTCTAGACTGACAATACATGAGTACGTCTGCTCTAGACTGACATTACATGAGTACGTCTGCTCTAGACTGACAATACATGAGTACGTCTGCTCTATACTGACAATACATGAGTACGTCTGCTCTAGACTGACATTACATGAGTACGTCTGCTCTAGACTGACATTACATGAGTACGTCTGCTCTAGACTGACAATACATGAGTATGTCTGCTCTAGACTGACATTACATGAGTACGTCTGCTCTAGACTGACATTACATGAGTATGTCTGCTCTAGACTGACAATACATGAGTACGTCTGCTCTAGACTGACAATACATGAGTATGTCTGCTCTAGACTGACAATACATGAGTACGTCTGCTCTAGACTGACAATACTTGAGTATGTCTGCTCTAGACTGACATTACATGAGTACGTCTGCTCTAGACTGACATTACATGAGTACGTCTGCTCTAGACTGACATTACATGAGTATGTCTGCTCTAGACTGACAATACTTGAGTATGTCTGCTCTAGACTGACATTACTGTTCGACAAAGTGAAGGAATAGCTCATATGACAAAGCAACTAGAAAGAAAGACACATGTGATAGTATGTAGTGTTAGACAAGAGCACATGTGTGTATTCATGTGTGTGCTTCTGTACAGGTCCACATACTGAGAAAGAGTTGCTCAAAGCTGTAAATAAGAAAATAGGTTCACTCATACTCGAGTACTTACTATTATTATTTCTATTAATAAAAATAATAGAATAACTTAATGGAAAACACTAAACTACAGAGCTAGATAGAGTTTTAAAAAATTAGAAAGAACCTTCAGTTAAAATAATGTTGATAAGTTATTTAATGATTCAACAAATAAACGAATTTTGAAAACCATTTTGTTGAACATTAATGTCTATATTTAGAAATTAGTCAAAAGAAACACGTTTTAAAGTCTATTGAATAAAAGTGATGTGTAAACTCATATTTCCGGGTCCACTTTGTTAAAGGTTGGTACCCCTGTAATAATGTTAAGTACGCGAGTGTGAGAGAGTAAGTGCCAGTAGCAGAGAGCCCGCGAACAGCTAGAGAGAGAAAGAGAAGAATGACAGCAAGTAACAACAAATGTACCTAAACCTGTTAATTTCAGTGAAACTAACGACAGGGGATGAACTCAGTAATCTTCGGTTGGGAACAGTTCTGTGGTCGCTGACGACTCCTCGGCGACTTGGTTGTCCTTCTTCTGAACCAGGCGTTTCTGGAATACAACAGTCAGCGCCTTTCCGTTAGTCGTCTTTCCGCGCTCGGGTTGATAGAGAATGCTCCAAACAAACATAGGTTACAAACAGTGTTTAACTCTTACAGAACATTCTGGAACCATCTTATGGTGAGCCTTGAGCTTTACGACCCCATGATTGTATTTTGAACCCACCAAGATTTGAACCAATGTCCCTGGCCGTGTTCTCATCGCTAACAACCACAACTACAGTTTTGTCAATTTAAACACGATCTACATAGAATGGTTGGAGAACTCCTTATTACTATAGAAATGGTCGGAGAACTCCTTATTACTATAGAAATGGTCGGAGAACTCCTTATTACTATAGAAATGGTCAGAGAACTCCTTATTACTATAGAAATGGTCGTAGAACTCCTTGTTACTATAGAAATGGTCGGAGAACTCCTTGTTACTATAGAAATGGTCGGAGAACTCCTTGTTACTATAGAAATGGTCGGAGAACTCCTTGTTACTATAGAAATGGTCGGAGAACTCCTTGTTACTATAGAAATGGTCAGAGAACTCCTTATTACTATAGAACTGCTTAAGGCAGTAAATTACGAGCAATTTTAACAAGGGATTATTCACACAAATATTAGATATTGTACACATTTTATCATTATAGAACATGTTTCTGAATAAAGGTTTGTTCGTGTCGAGTAGTTTGGACCACGCTAGGAATATTACCGTCTAGATCACAAGCTATATTTATATTACATAATTACAACCAATATTATGTTTACCTTGACACAACATCCCAAGCTCATTGTTTAGGAATCTTCTTTCTTTCTTTTTTAGGAACCCGCAAATGTATAATTTTTTAGTTTGAACTAAGTGTGTAGAAATAACCTTTTTAGTAAGTAATATAATCGACTTAGCTTCAAACAAAGCAAGTAGAGTACCTAGTATTCACAATACAGTCGCTATTGTTACAAACATTATCAACTTTTAAGAAAATCTGTCTCAATAACTCAAATGTTAAGTGAGAAAATCACAGAACTTCTACCGACCCAGAAAGCAGTTAAGGGCGGAAAACTTTGTGAAACTTGTTGGGTTGAGAGGAATAATGGAAGTTTAAAACTCTTGAGAACACTAACACTGCCTGCAGTAGTTTCTGTAAGTAATGATAGAAGTAGCACCAATACTGTCAGTACCAATTCAGCAGGCAATGCCTGTAGTGCTTACAAATGTTACAAAGTTTCTAGCCATAGCATTATCACTTTCAATTCAACTGCAAACTGCTAATGTTAACCTCTCTGAGGCAATTGCAATAAATAGAATACGAGAAAATTCAGAATAATATTTTACCAGGCCAAGAGTATTTCCGAAAAATTAGACGGGGGAAAAATATTCCAGGAGTTAGAAATGTCCACCAAAACCGGGCTAATTTGACAAATCTAATAAACTAATTTTTAACTCATCTTGACTATCTGATTTCAGAGCTAGATTCTAGATTTTTCAAAATAGAACCATAACTATTTACTGCAAAAAATATTACCTAAATATTATTTTGATTTGGATACAGCAGATGAAGCGATATTGGATATAGCAAAGATATATTAATCTGATTTATCATCTTTTATAGAAGTGCTTCATGGAGAATTGAAATTATGGAGGGAATTATGAACACAAACATCTGATAAAATCAAAATGCCAATGGCAGCATTCAAATTTATGTTTATGTTTCCAAACAGCAAGTGCCTGTTTAGTAAAAGTTACCACTCCAGCAGGAGAGCGGTGCTTGAGATGAACAATGGGCCATGAAACGCTCATTAATGTGTCATTGAACCTGTCACTGTGTGTTTGATATCCGACTTTACTACGTCGCATCTGTCAGAGAAGAGCTTGGGCGTGTTCCATGTATGGGTTGGGGTACAATCTGTTTAAACCTCCCCTAAATAACTGAGCTAAAAGCTTGTATTTTCAAAGATTTGTCACAAAATAAAAGGTTTCAAATTCCAGTTGACTTACATACCATACCCTGCAATATGAATCAAAGCCATCACATTGTTGTCACTTACTCTACCGTCACAGTAAGAGATACCCTCTTCTAAAGTGAAGTATCAGCTTTATGATAATTGCCAGTATTGCCATCCTAACAATACATATGAAAACAAAAGATGAATAATAAACATTGTTTTTGTTGTGTGTTAAAGTATGGTAGGTGACCTGGCGGTCTAGGGGTAAGGTGTCAGACTTCTGTTNCACCTCTGACAAGACATCTTGTGAATGTGAGGAATGCCAGGCCTCCACCGTGGTTCGGATTCCACGTTAAACTGTAGGTCCTTCATTTCATCTCACAATCACCCTACCATTACACATTAGCGTAAGTGCGTATAACCCGAAAGGGTAGTAAGACGCGGTGATAATAATAATAATAATGATAATAAAGTGATATGTTTGTTTTTTAGCGGTTATGGGCTAACCTCCACAGGTCTTGTTACCATGTGATGGGCTGTGTTATGGGCCTGGATCGCGGGCCACTGACGTTGGCAACAGTACCTCTAGAGTACAAGTTGGGGCTGTTTTAGTCAAACAATAGATACTACATATCTTCATCTAATCTAGACAACAAACTACCATCACACAATTTAGTAAACATGTTCCACTTCACTCTATCAATGTCTGATGTTAATGTTGAGACAATATCCATATTGAGTTAATGTTTAGCTTCAGAGGAGCTCCCGTTGACCCACCTTTAGAAGAGATTCATGGTTTTACTTACATTTCGTCAAGTAATAAATGTACAACTTTCCATTCTCATCCAACATCTCTGTGTGTTCAGACAAATATTTGATGTGATGCATTCCCGGGCTTCTCATTCTTGGTCACAGATAATTCCCTTAAATAGTCAGGACGCAAAAGTGTCAGATAATTATAGTTTATTATTTGTTTATATGCCGCTGGGTCAACAAAATAAACAGAATAGGACCGTATTAAAGTTTCCTGTGTGTATCCGGGTGATTTACTAACTACCAAACTAATTTGCTCCTGCAAACATCTTAATGTCCAATGGGAAATTTTCCCCAAGGCCATTGCAACAATGTTTTAAAATTCCTGAGACATACTTCATTGTATCTTCTATTGAAAGGGTCTCGACTGGGTATTAACTCAGATGACTCAACAAACATTTTAGTTTGAACCAGATCACAAAACCTATTAACAAATTTAAAATTTGGTATGATCACATTAGTGTGTGAAATTTTAACAATCAAATTAGTGATTATTTTTAATGATACTATAATTTTAGGAATGTCCCAACTTGTCTCAATCTTCATGAAAATAATACTATTTCTGTGTGCTTGTTTTTGTAAAACCCTCGACATCCTCAATAAGAACATCTTGATTCCATCCATGTGAATAATTTTCCAACTCTTTTCTTTGTTTTACAGGTGGTTTTCCTTAGTGGTAGCCTCTGAGGGGAGATACAGGGGCTGATTGGGGGAAATTGACAGATAGGCTTCTTTCATTAACTTGGGGGTTTTTCTGGGCACTAATAAAACAGACCCATCATCTCTTGCAGCACGATCGTCTCGGATTATAAATTGTTCATAAAATGGTCCATACAAATAGCAGCAGCATCCCTGCGGATTGTCCGTATCCGTTGTTTACGTATTTCTCCTTTTGAAAAGCATAATTAGATCCAAACCAAGGAAAACAAAACTTTCGAGGAATTTTAGATTTTAAAATATACTCTAAAAGTTAAAGTTTGAGGCAATTCAAAGAAATATTCTGTAAATGGGACGAACCAATATTATTTCTAAATTAGACCAACCATTGATTCGTTTAGCACTTCTGGTCACATTTTAGCTTGCATCGTAAATATTTTGGATCACAAGAACATTTTAAATATTGAAACTACTAAAACCAACGTATCGACTGGACGAACGGCGAGCGCTAACTAAGCCCTAACAAATGGTTTCTTTTCTACTTTGACCCAGCCTTCGTGAGGTGTGATGTCATCAACCCGCAGAAGACAAGCTCCCAGCCTTGTGGATGTCGGAGGTCTCGGCCTGCCCTCTATATGTTAGATAACCAAGCTACTCTATTATGATGAGCATATGGACCTTGTTATATCAGCACACAACTTACCAACTGACTTATTACAAGGAGAACTCACAATGTAAATTCACCAATGGTAACTTTATAGCGCCTCCGAGAATAGAATTCAGGACCCGTGATTCAAGAGGGGAACAAAAGAAGAAAGATTCAACTAATAGACTGTCATAGACTAGGAGTGAAATAATTTGTGTAAATAAATAATAATAATTACTTGAGAGGGCTCATGGGATATTTCATGCCCCAACAATGGGTTTGTTTCAAATAACTTGAATTTACAGGATCTATTAAATTAATGTGATTCCAACTACACCATGAAATAGTTGGTCGCATTGTTACCACACTAATAAATATAACGCTCAAGGGGTCACTCTATGGATAACACCTAGCTTGGGTGATTCCTGTACTACGGGTACTCAACAAACAGCATCAAACAATACAACATACCCGTCCAAGAACACACTTTATGTTGATTGGGTGGTGAAATAGCAGCTCCGACTGTAGATTATTGAGGGAGTCAACTAATAGATGGAGAACTATCTGTGTAATGTCATGAAACTTGTTAGGTTTAGCACCCTGCTAGAACATTACCATGATGCGATACTTCTCCTTGCAGGCGTACTCAGACTCGTCGACATCATTGTAACAGTCAGACTTGTAGTCCTCCGGTATGGGCTGGCCCCCAAACTGGCACAACTTGCTGAGAGGTCTGGCGCGTACCAAGAGCTTGTCAAACCCTGTCGGCTTGTGCTGGGGGCAGTAGAACACGTCTGGGGTCTTCTTGTCGAACACGATGGACTTGCGCATCATGTCCCCGGCATCCACCACCACCTGGTGGCACACACAACAACTAACTACCCGCAAGGACTGCAAGTATCTAAGAGCGGGGTTTGTTAACAATTACACAATTATAAACTGAATGGTAACTAATGGATGGTCAAGATAATAATCTAATTGATATTAACAACCAAGATATTGTTTCTGCGCCACTGATCCACACAAGTTGTATTCTATCAAAGGTTGGTTATCAACGGTTCAATTTGGAGCGAGGGATCTCCATTGTACTAGGTTGTGATTCAAACCCCGACCTCTTTGTCCTCGCTGTGCAAGGGTCAGTTGTCACTAAGCTATGTCTCAATGTTGTAGTGTTGTTCACAGTGAGATTGGCGGGTAAAGAATGACACTTACCACAGCGACCAGCACCACGAACGGAACTCTCCAGTTAGCTGCGGACATACAAACAAGTACTATATGTATATGTTACAAACACATCACAGACCACACATGCGGGGCTGACAACACACTAGTATTGCTACGGTAAAAGTGACGACAACCATCTCTCCTCGTCAAACAACACAAACTTGGCGTATGGCTAAATGGAAGAACAAGTTTCAAACGTAGGGAAATACAATCAGCTGGGGAGTTGGAATGTGGTCTAGAGATTTATCTATTGTTCCTGGCTGCAACAAGGTGTCAATCTCAAGGTCACAACAGTCCACCAGCGAGACATTGGAGATGAGGACAAGAGATATAGAGAGTGATGTGGAGAGATGATCTAAATGGTGCTGTACCAGTCTCTCCATAAAGTGACTCACTGTTAGTCTGGTCTAGTGCCGACACCATATTTGGTGCCAACAAACCTGCACCAGACCAAGTCTCGCCACCAAATGTCATGACCTTGTTCTCATGAGTCAGAGTAGGCTTAGAAGGTCAAAGTTTGCGACAATGCGACAGGGCTAGCACCTTCACGACAGAAAATAAGGGGCCATTTTTGTAGGGGTGCTTTAAAGTGTTGGCCTTGAGAATATTTTAAACATTGTATGTATTTAGGGGTTGTCTTGATGGTTTTGTCATTGAAAGGGCGTGGACAATATTGGTTTACATTTGTCAAGACAAATTGACAGATTATAGCATGGCATGAAGGCTAGCACGCCATCTGACTATAGATGGTTGAAAATAGCGCACTACTCTATGGTTGGGAGGGTCGGACGAGCGGGTAGCACTCCTGTCATTATTACTTGGGAGGACAACAGACGGACACTGGGAGACTTTAACGCCGGTGTGTTAGAAAACAGGCCAAGATATAAATACTGCACACACACTCACACTCTCGATCAAACAAGATGGAGTCGTTAATACCAATACTTTCATTTGTCTTCTAGCTCTTACCTGCCATTCCATAACCTAGAGCAACAATTTATATAATCTGCGAACCTACATAACTAGTGGAGGGAGCTACTCTGGCGACAAAGGCTAGAAACAATTGTCAAGACGCCCTGTAATGTTAAACACAAACACTAACACTATCAAGGATAGCAAACACAGAATATTGTGTTTTAAAGTATAAGAACTTACCCATGTCTTGCAGCTCTCGGGAGAACGGGACAACTGTTGTCTTCAAGGAGCCGTGACGTAGATACTCTCCCCCTCTACCGTTACATCAGGGAGGGGTTGCGACTGTACGGTCCACCTCGCTATGGGTTTGACACACAATGTGAGCCTTATGGACAGCGGCAACTTTCTCGTCTGCTTGTGAGTGTGTTCGCGTGGGACTGCGTATTCTGGAGGTGTAGAAACTGCTACGTAATAAAAGTTACGAAACAACAAGAGGATCAGATCACCAAAGATGATTTACAAAACGAGCTGAGATGGGACAAGTGCTGCTATCTTCACGAGCCTCCGGGAACACCTTCTTAACTGTTTCCTCCGGTGGCTCAGCCGGTGGAGTGCTGGACCGACGGAGGAAATGACAGAGGGGGTTGTTTCTTTAATTGAAACAGTCCTAACATATCGACGTTTAAAATTAAACCTCTCAACTTTAGTTACACATGAACACATGTTAGCAGCCAATGAGCTACTACTTGCTTCCTCCTGTCGACATCACACCCGCATCTTGAGTCCAGTGCACGTCTTGTGACGTCATGTAGGGGTGCATTATGGTCACCTTCCGACACACCGCGGTAAGTCCCCGGCAACTGCTAGATCGGACTTGCACCAATTTGGCAAGTTTGTGTCCATTTTCATGAACTGCAACTTATTGTACCAGCTTGACTGGAATTAATTTTAAGATGTCATAATAAACTAACTCAATCTGATCTAACCTAATATTGCATTCTTAAACGATTAAAAATGAAATCAACTTAAAGACCAAACGTGTTCTTTGCTTGTCCGGGCAAAAAGCAGTCCAGTTCATGAATAGGGCAATGTAAGGATCACCTCCAAACCACAATACAAAGTTCGAGTCCCTGTCCCTACACAGCCACGACTTAACCCCGGGCTTCTCGCCACTGACAGATCCCATTGATCAGGAAACTGAACACACTACATGGCGTTGCTTCACACAATGATCGACCGATATCTGCGTCTCAATCGAATTGCTTCTGATAAAACATCAGTTAAACTTCTGCTCCTTTTTTTCCTAAGTCACATTCCTCTTTCCCAGTTCCGACCGTAGAAAGGGATAAGTATAGAACCACGTCACTAGCGCTCGTGGCGTTAGTGCCGTGAACTAGGAGATTCGCTGCGGGACGTTACACTTGGAACACAAAGCATTTTCTATCGCGGGATGTCAATTAATCAATTATTATATAAAATTCAATCAAATGTAACTAAATCCATTATTTTATAAATAAACCACGTTATAAAATCTAGCTAAACTCCTTCTTTAAAATATACTACAAACTGCTAGCAAAACAGTAATGGTGGATTTTACATATTCACGTCCACGCATGTGACGTCATTGCAAGCTGATCCTAGCGGTAGTGGCCCAAACTAGTTTACGAGATCAGCTAGTCCTATAAGAGTGCCCACCCCACGGTTCCGGACAGCCATCAACCACCAAACAAACCCAGTGATATCCATACTATATTATATTATAGAGATCTCTTAATGAAATGGGCATTTGACACCAAAAAACAAATATATATTATGTAGTGACAAGCACTGACTGCAAACGAGCAGGCAGGGGGGAACGTTGCCCTTAAAAGTTATAACGGGCCAATTTTCCCTCCCCTAGTGTTGGAGACAGATCCCGGCAGCCGGAAGAAGAAGGTAGAAATACAGTAAAGAATAGCAACGTTGACGTAATTAAAGACATGATTGAATACGAGTGCGCTGTCTAGTAATTACAAGTCTATTGTTTTCCTCTTCGTCTACAACAATCACAACGCAATGGTTGATAAACAACGTACTTCGTGCTCTATGTAAACAAACCAAACTTATTTTTCTCCACACAAATTAATATTCTCTCTCGTCTATAAATACACTTTCACAAGTAATGGTGGAACACCCCTAGTCGGGACACAAACCGCATATTTCGAGACTAGGAGCGGGTAGACATTGCTTTCGGCCGGCGATGGTTCGTTTACTGTAAATGGTCCACGGTGAGTAGACATTGTGACCTTGTGAAGCTAAAACACAATCATGACTTACAAACTTGCTTACCTTGCAGATGTTGTGTCAGGCTAGTTATACCATTGTTGTCCAAACATTGTCCACAAGACAACCTTCTCTTGATTGATGCTAACACGTTCATGCAAGTGATATGAAACGACTCGTTCTACTCTACTGTAGATGTAGTTATTTTCACAGCGCTGTGCTCATGTATTTAGTGACCCTAACGTGGTAGGCACAATTCTGAATAAAAGTACCAACGTTTGTGCTTGGAGGTCTAAGTACTAAAGCAGTCACGGAGGTCTAAGTACTAGAGCAGTCCCGATGGTCTAAGTACTAGAGCAGTCACGAGGGTCTAAGTACTAGAGCAGTTATTGGAGGTCTAAGTACTAAAGCAGTCCCGGAGGTCTAAGTACTAAAGCAGTCCCAAGGGGCAGGGAAAGACAACGTGCGGGTTGTTGGCACCCGTAACCTACTGAGTCTTGGTGGTAACAAAGGAATAGCTACTGCTCACTACCCCCCCGGGAATCGAACAAATGTATATCGAGGATGATAGTCAGCGTAGTTCCTGTGGAAATTGTTGATCTAATCATGTTGTTATAGTTCTCAGATAGGATGTCTCGTGGACAGATGGTCTTGGTGTTGTTGGTGTTGTGGAGGACAGGAGGCGCTAAACACACCAACACGCCTAATGTAGGCACCTCCATCTTCAAGGAGGAGGATTACATCAAGTCCTGCTGGACTCTACAGGTAGATAACACCTCTATACAAGGAGGAGGATTACAGCAAGTCCTGCTGGACTCTACAGGTAGATAACACCTCTATACAAGGAGGAGGATTACATCAAGTCCTGCTGGACTCTACAGGTAGATAACAC
>CABEEJ010005685.1:30795-47218 GCA_901482245.1 Timema douglasi | reverse complement strand
ACCTCGGCCAGCAGCACGCTCGGCTCCGGGAATTGGAGCGGCCCCGCTGGCTTCGGCAGCTACCTCCAGCTTGTTGCCCCTCGAAGAGTTCTCACGGGCGCTGAATACAGTTGGGAACTCGTCACGGACGGCTTAGAGAATATGGACTGTGGAGTGGTTCGGGCAGTAGAAGGGGTGGGTGGCGCGGCCTGTGCAAGTGCGGAGGAAAGATACAAGGGCCGACTGAACAATGAGGCACAACAACCGTTCTATGTTTATTAGGCTTGCTCGCAAATATTAGGGTCATAATTAGACTCCTTAGACTGTATGACCATGCTGCGCCCAATTTAAAGAATATAATTTAATATTGGACGAGACCAGGTTATCTATTTCTATGTTTCACGCCCTAGTTGGGTCTGTAACTGTCTCTGATGAGTCTAACTGTGTACCGGCTTGCGGTGCGCAGCCTGTGGAAGTGCTCCTAGTCCATAGTAGTGGCCCGCGGGTCTTTTTCTATTGTGTTGGATCCTCTTGTGGAGCCGTTACATTAGTAATATTTATCACTATTATGGATAGTAATATAAGCCCATTTAAGGGTAACAGATTATAGATACTATTGATTGCTCAGGCAGTACTAATTAGGTAGAGTCTGGCCATAGTACTAGTAGCAACTAGTTTTCCTGGTAGTTCGCCTAGTACCGATTGTATTATTGTAGTTTTTCTAGTAGTTTATAACGTTATAATGCCTAACTTTTTTAAACTCATAATGGAGTTAATTCATACTAATTATCTCTCGCTAATTACCGCTCTTGTAATTCCTTAAAGCAAGGACTAATTTTGTGTGGTTTATACATTTGTATATTTTGATGAGAGCAGTAGCTTGAAATCTCAGTCAGTTAGCTAGTGTTATATAATGTATAGTATGTATTGAATTAGATTTGATTGCCACCACTAAGTTATGGTACTCCTTTATCGAGCTACATATTCTATTTGTTGTATTCTTTCATATGCTTATGGATACAATGGATGGCTTGTATAGTTTCTAGCTGTAATTCTATGTACGTACTTTCTGATGACATGTTTCTATATCAATAAACTGATGTGTTAAACTTGTAAATATTGTCATTTATGTGTTCTGCTAAAATAGCACCTGATATTATATAACAATTAAAATAAAATAAGCAAATTTTGGTGACATAGTTTGGGCACCATTCGTTAGGAAGTCATGATGCGCAATATTTAAAATGTTTCTGTAACAGAGACTATTATTTTATTTATGATCATTGATTAAATGTGATACTATTTTTTCCACCATGCTTATGTAACACTGTATATTACTTCGTTTCACTTATATTATGATTGTGCTTAGGTAAAGATTGCGTTCGTTTGTGCACTCAATTTGTGGACTAACTTACATTATATTTCAAAGATTAAAATAAAAAAAGAAAGAGCCATAGTTGGTTTGTGATTGCTATAATTAACTCAGGATTGTACACGAAGGAACTATCAAAATGATTGCAACTGGGCGATGAACGTCATAATTTGATATGGCTTGCCCGTGTCAAGAACAATTCAAACTGAAAGTCTAGTTAGATATAACTTAAGCAGAAATTGTATGTAAGTGTGTGTGTGTGTCCAGAAAAAAAGAAGTCACTTCTAAATAAGCTGGAAAGTTGAAATTCGGAAGGAAGGTAGAGAGATTGCACCATATAACTAGAAAAATATTGAAATGCGAAATTTCAAAATTGGGCTTTAGGAAATGGAGGGGGGAAGAGGGATTATAAAAATGCTTTTATACGAGGTAGAAAATTAAAATTGGGCAGATAGGGGGGAAAGACAACTCCAGAAAACCAAATAAGTCTTGAAATTTGAAATGTCTAACAGTGATCTGGATATAAGGAGTGGGTGGTTGAAAATTTACGAAACTAATAGAAACATAACGACTACTCCATATGGTAGAAAGTTAAAATTCGGCTGGTAGGTAAAGAGACCACTCCAAATTATCATAAAAGCATGTACAGTTGAAAGGTTTGAATTGGACCCCGGAAAATAGTGGAAGGAGGTATAAACAGGAAAAAAGCTTTTAGGTGTTGTAGAAAATATAAATTTGGGAAGCAGGTATAAAACACCAGATATTCAAGACAATCGTAAAATTTATAATTTATAAGTGGTAATTGGAAAGATGTGGGTGGGGAGTAAGATGTTTAAAATTTACAAAAGTAGGCCTACCCCTTCAAATAACCAAATAAACCTTAAAAGTTGTAGATAAATGGTGTTGGGAGGAAGGGGGGCAGGAAGCCAATAGTTTCCAAAACTAATTTATTCAAGTAATTCTTTGTGTGGTAGAAAACTGGAATTTGGCAAGTAGACATAGACTACTCTAAATTAACTTGAAGGTCTGAACATTTTAAATTTTAAAATGAAACTCTGGAAGCTAATGGGGAGGGGTTGCATACGAGTAAGAAATAATTTTCAGGAGAAGAATTTTTCAGACACTTTTATAAGGACCAACACAAACCACCATAAAGGCGGTCGCCTGGAGCCTATTGATTTTAGGGGCTCAGTTGAACATTTTTGTTAGTCTTTAAAAAATAAGTACTTAAATTAAATAAGCTAATAATTATTTCGAAATAAAGAAATAACATCATAATTTGTATTCTTTTTTTAAGATTTTTTTTATTGAAAACATAATCCCTTTGATGGTTTTATGACATTCGGGACCGCTTTGTCGGAGAACCACTTTTATATTTAGTTAAAAAATGTCGAAAATATTAATAGAAAAGGAAGGAAAGAATGGATAATATTTTTGCACACATTGATTAAGGGGCAATGGGGGTCACTGATTTTTTATTTAAACTATTTATTTTTCATTATTTTTCATTTTAGCGTGTGGTGTATTGGCATATTATTATTATTATTATTATTATTATTATTATTATTAGTGCTTGCCTGTTTAGAGGTCTCACGACTGTTGGCCAGCACTAATAATAATAGAAAGTAAAAATTGAAATTATGTAGTGTCACGCAGGAGGCGCGGTTTATGTATATTATACATAATACAACTGAGGTGCAACTCTTAAGTCTCGCTTAGGACGCATGAAGCCCTTTAACCAGTAGGGGCGTCGTGCCAGAGACGTTGGGGGGTGTGCCCCTACCCCCGATATTGGTTAAAAGCTTTAAAGTTGGGAATTTTGTGAGATTTGAGATCTGGAGTTGAAAAATTCTAAGCTTATTATGTACCCCATTACTTTCTATTATGAAAGTCCTTAACCACAGACATGTACAGACAAATTTAAAATTTCTCAATTGTTGACTCCTACTCTACGAAAAAATCCCAACTACAAAAATCGTCAAAACATTTAAAGGAAATTCCTTGTTTAGTAGGTTGTAGAGAGCTAATGCCTTAATTGGGGCTTTATTAAATTTCGAAGGCATAAATGCAGTGGATGTTACGCAACATTCTATAATTTCCTTATCGAAAGCTCTGTCTGATGAAATGAGGACATTGAGGTTAGTGTTTGATTTCTGAAAAACACACTAATCTTTCTAGCAAGTATCCATACTAGTTTGAATTGAACTGATGTATCTTATTTAATTGTTTATTAAGATAGGCTTTCATGAAAGAAATTTAAATAGTCTCAAAGCAATAACGAAGGAAGATGAGTAATATTAGGGCTGTGTTACATTGTTACAAATATTATAATTTTTAATTTGATTATGTAGACTACATTAAACAAAAAAATAACTTTTTTTTCGCCCTTTAACATTTTCAAATTTGGGAAACATTTTTAAGTTCGTTATTTAGTGTTCTATTTGCATGAAATTTCATATAACTATGTTGTTTAGCGCGCTGATTTCAAATTTGCCATAAGTTATTTAATAAAATGTCATGGGAAACCCCTTCTTCTTCACGCGATAAATTACAATATGTTTTGAATATTTTATTGACGTACCAGTATTAACATTTTAGGGCAACTTCCATGAAGTTAGTGAGCAGGACATTGGTAGACAGGTATCAAAATACTGTAGAAATGCCGATAAATTCTATTTTTTATTGCTTTATTTTTCAGCTGAAAATGTTTTAAATAAACATGGCCAAATTGCTAATTTTTTGATAAAGTGACAAGCGAGCTCTACATCTCTGGGAGATTACTAGTATTGCTTCCAAGTGTGTTGTAGTAAAGCAGTGGTTTCCAACTTGGTAGTCGCAGCGGGTTTATGGTGGGGTCACAATAAAGGGGTTTTTAGCTTTATATTTACTTTTTCAAGGATTTTAATAATTATAAGAAGATGCGAAATTCTAATAGAAACATAAGTTGTTAAAGTGCTAAAAACAACCTAGTTACTGCTTAGGTTCCTTTTGGCTATTCCATTCTGATAGTTTCTTGCAATGCTGCTAGCATAATATAAAATTATCCCCCAACTCCGAGATATTTGATTCTATTTTATTACATATTAGTCGCATATAAACATTAATATAATAAATTTATAATAATTAAAACAAGCATTAGTGGACATGCAGGTTTAATGCCTCGCTCTTTTGGTTTGATTTGTTGGTGAAGGTGAAGTAAGGATTTTAATTCTGGCCAAAGGTAGTTTATTCTAATATCCCGCCAAGCAAATAAGTGTACATTTACTCTAAATTTTACCTATACCACTGTTGTAGTTAACTGTAGATAGTCCGGGCTGGTAGTAAAACACAATAAAAAAAACCTTAAAAACTAGGATTTGAACGCTTTTAAGTTATCAAAGGGCCACGATGGCCGCAGAGAAAAAAAGTTGTGGTCATAAACTACAAAATGTTGGAAACCACTATAATAGAGTTAGGTGGTGACCTAGCGGTCTAGGGGCAAGGTGTCAGACTTCTGTGCTGGTGGCCGGGGCTCAATCCTCGGTCCCGGCACAGATTTATCTGATTACCAAACCCATTCTTCACCTCTGACAAGACATCTAGTGAATGTGGGGAATGCCAGGCCTCCACCGTGGTTCGGATTCCACGTTAAACTGTAGGTCCTCCATTTCATCTCACAATCACCCTACCATTACACATTAGCGTAAGTGCGTATAACCCGAACGGGTAGTAAAACGCGGTGCTAATAATAATAATAATAATAATAATAATAATAATAGTAATAATAATAATAATAATAATAATAATAATAATAATAATAGAGTTAGTTAAATTTTTTAATCTAAAATACACGATTTGAACAATATCTGCAAATCTAAATAAATATATTTAAGTTCAATAGATATCTAGCTCAGATGAAGGTAAATTGAAATAAATAATAATTCAAGTTGCACTGAAAAGCCTTATAGCTTTAAAAACCCAGTATGGACAAATAAGCATGGTTGTCACCGGGAGGGGTGGGGGGGGGGGGGGTGTTTGGGTGGCTCAAACCACTCCCAAAATTTTATGAACAAAATGGCTTTATTTATGGTTCAAACAGTATAAAACTTAAGATACAAGTACCAATTAGGGGGCTGTGTTATCATCAAAAGCACTTCAGAGAACTTCTAGAGGTGTTAAATATTTATAATTTTTTCTAGCCTTTAGGGAGTTAGGGTGCCATAAAAAGGCACTTCATATAGCTTTTAGAAATATTTAATATCTAGAAATTTTCCCAGCCCTCAGCAGTTAGGGGGTTATGTTACTACAAAAAAAATTAAATAGCTTTTAGAGGTGTTTAATATTTATAATTTTTCCTAGCCTTCAGAAGTTAGGAGGTAATGTTTCCATATAAAACACTTCAGATAGCTTATAGAACTGTTTATTAATTAGAGTTATTTCTAGCTTTCGGCAGTTGGGGGATGTGCCTACCAAACCCCCTCTGGAATGATTGCCTGGCTACGGCATTACAAACAAATAAATAAATTTAAAAATAAAATTGCCTAAAAGTTCGGTTCAAGGCTTGATTATCCCCTCCAAATTACAAAAATAAATAAAAATGAGAGCCTCCTCCTGACCCCCCTCCCTCCCCTCCACACACACACACATACGCACACACGTTCTCAACATTGCCCTTCTTGTACTCTCCTTTGCTACTTGGGAATTCTTCTAATTTCGAAATTCTTAGAGTTGGGAAAAACACTGGCTCACCCCCCTCCCCCTCAAAAATATATTTCATGCAACGCCCCTGTTAACCAGTCCTGCATAAAGGTATGATGAACATTCTTAAATTTCAAAATGAAATGACCAGAATATTAGGATCGGGTCCCTCTCAAAATTTTGAAAACTAAGGCCTAATAGGAAAAAAAACCTTTCTCAATATGGCAGACAATTTTAATTTTGTATAAGCAGCCGGAAAAAACCTAAACATAAAGGAATACAAAAACCAAAGGTTATCTTTAAAAAGGGGATCCAAATAGTTAGCTCATTATTGTACAAAAAGGAACTAAAAAAAAAGATTAGTAGGGGGAGGTTGAAGATCTTCTGGATTTGATATGTTTTTGATGTGGCTTACCCGCACGAAGAAAGGGTCAAACTGCTGGTAGTAAAAAAGCAAGTTTATAAAACCTAATAATTTAAAAAATAGCTAGATCAATATTTTATGAGTCTTAATACAAATGGTTTATGTATTTATGATCTAACTTTCTAGAGAAACGTAGTTTTATTATTATTATTATTATTATTATTATTACTAAGCACCACGTCTTACTACCCGTTCGGGTTATTACGCTTTAAGTACTAATTACGCTAATGGATTAGGAATTGGGAAGGTTGAGTTAGAGGAAGTGAACCCGCATTTGCGTGGAGGGAGATTGGGAAACCGAGAAACTTAATGCTCGTAGTTTACTCTCATATATATTAATCTTCCCATATGTTGAGAGACTTTAATAAAATACATTAAAATAAAAATGCACACCTTAGCATAGCTTTCAACAATGCAATAGTCATCAATGTAATGAAGAATCATCGAAAACTTCGATAGGTTTGACTTTTGATGTAATTGATTACTGGGGAAAGTTTAAAATGATAACAGGAAAAGTATTTAGATGCCTTTAAACGATATTAACTATCTCACTCCCTAACTTTCTCCATATATGATTTACTATCGACTCAATAGGTTGGGATGTTTATCAACACGCCCACCATTTATTAACGGCAGTTCTGGCAAAAGTTAATTTCCTACTGGCTATTGAATATTAATTTGATTCGTTAGACTGTTCCACTTCAACTGTAGGTCCTTCATTTTATCTCACAATTCACCCTACCATTACACATTAGCGTAAGTGCGTATAACCCGAACGGGTAGTAAGACGCGGTGCTAATAATAATAATAATAACAATAGACGAGTCGACTTTCCTGAAGAGTCCATATACCATGGAACATTCCCTCCCCTCCTTTAGTTGACACTTTTAAGAGGACATGACCCCCTCTCATCCACCAGGAGCGCTGTCGGCGCTAGATCCCACGCCTTCCCACTGGAGGTTCTTGTGTGTGCCGGTCGTGTGTGTATGTTTAGTTTAGTTTTGTGTCGCACGTTGGCAAGTAATGGTCACGCGTGGATCGGTCTAGCGAGGAAGCTGCAAGTGTGTGGAGTCTTGGGAGCGCGTGTGTTATTTTATCTATCTTTGAAGTCTCTCAACATGGTAGCACTGTTACTGTTGGTAACCCTTCTTCTGTATGATTCTTTGATAACAGCTCAAGGTAAGTTGATATGAGGTTTAAATTTTTGCCGCGTTTTATCATCCCTGTCAGTAGAATTTTTGACAAGCTATATTTTTTAGGTTAGGCCAAATTACTCGTAATATCGCAATTTAACTTTTAAAATAATAAAGGGTATAACTTGTGCATTAGAAATCTTAATCTAGTACAGCAACATTAAACTTAATAAAACCATAATTTTATTTAAAAAAATAATAATAGGTTAAATGTTAGAAGTAACCATTAGTACACACTTCAGTAGAAGAGCTATCTATATTTTCGTATTTAATTTAAAAAATAATTTTAATCTGATTTAAAAAAAACGCACGATGAGCACCAGTATGATACTACACTATTGAAAAAGTACCATTGAAATAAATGTCCACATAAACTTTCGAAATAAGAAAATATTTCCTTATAAAAGCCGATTCTCGGTACCGATGTTTTTTAAATTGAATCGTGATTTTTATATGCTTTTATTAATAGGTGACGACACTTTCCAACAATAATCTACACCAATATTATAAAGAGGAAAGATTTGATTTTTTGTTTGTAATGGATAAACTCAAAAATTACTGGACCGATTTTAAAAATTCTTTCACCAATATAAAGCTACTTTATCAGCGAGTAGAATAGGCTATATTTTATTTTGAAAATTTAATTTATTCCTCATAAAAATGTCGATAGTCACTCATATTTTATGGTAGAGTCTATGATGATTCTTCAATATGTGTGTTGAAAATAATAATAATCTGGGGGTGGGGGGGAGGGGAGGATTGGGAAGGGTCTAGTGTGTAATAAATTATTCTTATAATTATCACTTTTACATGCACCGAACTTCCCGACCGGATCAACCACGTATCTACACTAACGGAGAAGGGATGAAGATGATGGAATTTATAGGAAATCTACTTGCATTGGCGTAGAGAGAGAATTGGAAACCATATTGGGAAAACCCCATTAGTTCAGCCGGCTAGGATTCGAGCCCCCTACCTCCTTGTCACCGGTGAACCAGACCAAACGAGACCGACGCCATAGTACACGTGCCCACTGGCGTGATTTATTATTTTACAAATATCAAATTATTTCAAGAAATGCCTATTATAAATTGCATGCTGGTGCTAAAACTGTCCGTTAAGGGGCCTGTGTATCGAGAGCTAAGACGCGTTGCAGACGTCCATTAATACACACACGTGATCCGAAGAGAGCATAGCTCACTGGTGGATTATGACTTTTACACATTTAAAAAAATGCTATGAATATAATTTAAATGACAATAATAAAATTTAAGGTAGTCAAATGTTTTCATTTGTATTATTAAATTGTCATACTAATAAGCAAGAAAGAAACTATAATGGTTGCAAAAGGTTGTAAGATTCTAGAATATTAATTTATGTTTGCATATATAAACTATATACTAAAATGAATATATTTATCAAGTAATTTGAAATAATAGTGACATAAAAAATATACAAACGTTAGATTAATTTAAAGAAATAACATGTAACCATTAATAGAATTAAAAGGTTCTAGCTTTCACTGTGAGCCTATACCCATATATGTATTATAATTATCTGATTAGTGAAAGCCAGAGCTGTGTTTATTGTTTATTATTCCATAATCGAGGTGGAAGGTATCAACATAGCCCTTAGTATTAATCAAACATTTTAAGTTTTTTTTAACCATTAAAAGGTTAAATTATCATGCAAAATGACTCAGTTCTGAAGTTAAAGAAAATTTCTGGGAAGAGACATTGAATTATGCTATTGTACAGTAGCCCCATGACTTCTTTGGTGCTGACTGACAGCTTTAAAAAGTTACCAGACCAAAGTATGTATCCCTACGCCGAACCACATGATCTACAAAAACATGTGTGTAGCAGCTGTCACTTCTGACAGTCAAAATTTAGGTATATACCTAAATGTTGACTGTCACAAGTCAGCTGTGAGCTGTCAGTCAGCACCAAAGAAGCCATGGGGCTACTGTATGTTGATTGTCTAAAAATATTTAGTATGGGTTAACTTAGCCTCTTTTGATAATTTATACGACAAACTGGAGTAAAATATATGTATACTATCAAGCTTATACCATAGTTTCGTAGAGTTTCTTTTTACCATAACGATCCTTTCTAATAATTCACTTTTAAAAGTTATGTCTTTTATGTGGTCAACCACAAATATTTAAGCATTTCCACGATTTTTTAAATCAATGATGAAATATAAAATATTAATCCTTTGGTAGGTCACTGTTTAGATAATTTAAATAATTCTCAATCCCGTCACCCACTGTTAAGCAAACTACTAGTAGCCCCATGGCTTCTTTGGTGCTGACTGACAGCTCACAGCTGACTTCTGACAGTCAATATTTAGGTATATACCTAAATTTTTACGGTCAGAAGTTACAGCTGCTAAACACATGTTTTTGCAGATCACATGGTTTGTTGTAGGGATACATAATTTGGTATGGTAACTTTTCAAAGCCGTCAGCTGTCAGCTGTGAGCTGTCAGTCAGCACCAAAGAAGCCATGGGGATACGGTACAATGTCTGATTATATCTTAAAATTTCAAAATGAAATTGTTGGAACTGAAAAAGAGGTCGAGGGTGTATTGTAGGTAGTTTCAAAATATTTCTTTATCAATGTATCGAGGTTCGAATCTCGGTCGGGTGAACTGGGGGTGGTTTTTCCTAAATGGTTTTCCACTCTCCCTCCACGCAAATGCGGGTTCACTTCCTCTAATCCAACCTTCCCAATTCCTAATCCATTAGAGTAATTAGTACTTAAAGCGTATAACCCGAACGGGTAGTAAGACGCGGTGCTAAATATTATTAATTAATTAATTAATTTATCAATGTATATTAGTTCGTTAATCTTATTTTATTATCGTGCTTAGGTAAATGTTGCGTTGTTAATGGATTGCGTTTGTTTGTGCACTCAGTTTGTGGACCAGCTAGTATTTTGTATCACATATTTAATTCATTTTAATGGGTCAATTACCATGATTGGTTTGTGATTGCCATAGTTATCTCGATTATACAACGAGGTACTATCAAAAAGTGGGTAACCGGATGTTGGATGTTTTAATTTGATCTAGTTTTGGTGCTGCTTAACCGTGCAAAAATCGGCTCAAACTGCTAGTGCATTGTAAATTTTGAACTTAAATGGTTGCGAATAGTTATATATTTTATCTTCCTTAGTTTAACTTTATAAGCATTATTGTAAGATGTCCAAAATCCATATTTATCTCTAAGCAATTTTTTCGGTTATAAAATTAGAAAAATGGACTTGGAAACCCAGTGCAGTGAACAATTTGGTTTTAATCCTTTCATTTATCACTCACTCGATGATTTATTTAAGGTGTTAGTCGCGCATTATTCAACTTTTCTTCCGAATAGGTAAATAATAAGGGGCTTGAATCTCGGAAGAATAATTGGAGTTCTAAATGTTATTTATCAAAACACTAATACAAAATCATGCATTCCGTTTACTAAAGACTGAGACAACCGCGTGTTAAACGTAAGTTTATATTATTATAAAACGTATTGACTATAAAAGTGTTTTAAACAACTATGATTAAATCATATCTTTAAATAAAAGAGTTTTAATAAAAGGTGTGAATATGCATACAAGTAGCCAGGAATATTCTCCTTGGATACGAGCCACGGTATGAATATTTGGAGTAGTGTCGATCCCAGGCAAGTCTCGGTGCTGTAACGATTAGAATTCAATATCTTAGTTCAGTCATTCCGGTTCAAATGATTCAGTAATGGGCCTCGTGTGATTTGTTGCACGTGACTCACAAACGTCCAGGAAATAGCGATTTCTTAAACCCTCACTATATTTTCTTCAGGCCATATAGGTGATAGGGCATGTGATTGCTAGACCTGTAATCATTCTTCCTGACCACTCAGCCAGAGGGACAGGCAGGATGGAACCACGGTCCTCTAGACCTGTTAACAGTCTTCCTGACCACTCAACCACAGGCAGGATGGAACCACGGTCCTCTAGACCTGTTAACAGTCTTCCTGACCCCTTCGCCACAGGCAGGATTGAACCACGGTTCTCTAGACCTGTTATCAGTGTCTTCCTGACCACTCAGCCAGAGGGACAGGCAGGATGGAACCAGGGTCCTCTAGACCTGTTATCAGTCTTCCTGACCACTCAGTCACAGGCAGGATTGAACCACGGTCCTCTAGACCTGTTATCAGTGTCTTCCTGACCACTCAGCCAGAGGGACAGGCAGGATGGAACCAGGGTCCTCTAGACCTGTTATCAGTGTCTTCCTGACCACTCAGCCACAGGCAGGATTGAACCACGGTCTTCTAGACCTGTAGTTGGTCTTCCTGACCACTTAGAAAAGATTGGATAAATTAAAATGTTAGAATATAGTATTTGTTTATAATATTATTTAGAATACCAACACTAAACTGAATGCTAAATTGGAAACGGTAAATAATAGTTTAAAAATTAGGCCAGAACACTATGGCTAGCAATTATAATTTTCATTCTCTCTTTAAGGGTATACTGATGCGTTTGTTTAAATTTTACCCTCTTCCTCTTTTCCCCTTAGATTAACCAGTTTAGGTTGGTATGTTACTGTCCGCACACTGACATTACAGCATAGGCTACTTCAAAATATTAATTTTAAACTTGAGCTACGTCCTTCCTATCAAAGTGTGTAGCGTGTGCAAGATTTGGAAGGGGTCCCTCGCACCAGGTTACTGTTCCCTAGGATGCTGTTCTAGACCACACGTTGTGTGACCTTACTGCCTGCTCGTGAGGCCACAAGGCTCCTGTACCACCCGGGGAGGGCCTTATGACTCCTATGGTCGCATAACTTACAGGAAATCCTGATGTACACAGAACCGGACTAACGTGGCATTTAATACGTCTAGATTGAATTAACATGGCAGTTTATACAGCAGGTGTAAACTAGCATGCTGGTGTGTACATAGTGTATGAACTGGCATGACAATTTGTATATTCTACATGAATCGGCGTGGCAGTTTGTACTTGTAGCCTATCGGTCGGCAACCTACGGCCAGTGGGCTGGATCCAGCCATCAACGGATTTTATTTGGCCTGCAATGGATTTGGAAAACAAATGATTGTATTCTTAAACATATACTAATAACTAATTAATACTATATGAGAAATATATAAAGTTGACTTTTTTGCTCGATATATTTTTTTAAACCTGCCCATCAAAGTTTTTTTTAAAATACCCCATTTGGGTGGTGATATCAAAAGGTTTGCTGACCCCCTGTGTAATTTGTGAACTAGCATGCCAGTTTCTACAATATGCATAAATTGACATCTTTTGAATGAACGTGTATGATCTAATCCATCACCCATTCTGGTGAAATGGTTTAATGCTCAATCATATAAAATCAGCTTATCTGGATGGTTATAAAACATTTTACGAAACAAAATTATGCTTTAAAATTCAAATGATTAAAGGATGACTAGAAATGACAATAAGCTTTTATTTGCTTCCTTATTTTTTCAATAACATTTTAAAAAAGTGTAATAAACTGACATCTTAATTTGTTTGTAATACATAATTTCTTGTATGTATTTGGACAGACTGTACACCAAGCCTGGTACCTTTCGCTAAAATATGAAGCTATTAACGGCGAGTCCATAAAGTTTGAGAGAAATGGGGAAAAGGGGGATAAACATCACAAATAGACAGACAGACAATAAAGCGAGCAATCCAAGAAAGTAATATATCTGCTACACAAAGTTCCCCCTTGTGAAGATCCGGCCCCTCGGACACGCAGAGGAACTTTCGGAGGTTATGTCCGCCTGACGTTTTATTGACACATTCCCGGGGTTTTATTGGTTTGCAGTTGTCGAGCTGAGAAGCTATCATTGGCTCACCTTTGGATCGGAGAAATTTAAATACAAGTTTTAATAGCAAAACTGACTTGTTAAAAATAATAATGTAGGGTTATCTTTATTTATTTTTTCCTTTTGCCATCCTATGTAGTAAATCAGTATAACATTAAGCATTGTTTTTAATCGTTACGTTTAACCCCAAAGCTATTAATGGCTGTATTGAAGGGGAATATATAAGGTAACTATTTTGGTAGAGGTTTTTAACGCATGACACCACACTTCTAGTCCATACCGAATCACTTTTATAGCCAACTATTCTGGACCTATCTGATGACTAAAATCTGTCTAGACTGAACAACGCTCTCGAACGCTTGTGAGCTCCTGACTTTTAAAAAAACACGCACACTCTCTGGAACCCATCTCATTGTCATGGCCGTTCATAGAAGGTTAACTATCGGGACCTTTACAGAGGTGTTTAGGAGTTCTAACCATGCGACCTATGACACTTGGTCGTTAAACTAGCACCGCACTAGCAAATGGGCCACGGTCATCCACTTTGTTAGGTTCCACTATCGACAGAGAATATCTTGACCAATGGAATCAGAGAACTCTGAGATAAGCATTTAAATCCTGTCCGTATAAATAAAGGCTTATAATATATAGCTTAGCCAGCGGAAAAACAACCTTGCCCGAAAGAGTTTATTTACCTAAAATGTTCACGAAAATAAAGTCAATATGACTGTAGGACAACATTTACAGTAACGTTACTTCTTCAAGCATTCCAGTAACGTTACTTCTTTAAGCCTGCCCGTAACGTTACAGTTTGGTTTTGGTAGGAAGAACAGTAGTAATTAGTTGGTAAAGTTACTAAAACATATTTTCATACTTCAAGTAATGTGATCTGTAGTTGTCACTTTTGATATATACGAGTATTATCAATACCTATAAAATAACACAAACAATATAGGAAAATGTTATCAATGTTGGCCGAAAATAAATATGTTTTTTTATTTTCTCTTTTGTTCTTACAAACAAAATCAGGGTATACTTATTCAAACTTGGAAGTAACGTTACTTCTTTAACCTCGTAAGTAACGTTTCTTTTCCGACCGTCAGCGAAGACCCACTCTGTATAAGGTTGTTTCTAGCAGAGCCTTGCACTGGCTGCACTGTAACCGTAACAGAGTTGACCCCTCTTGTGAGTAAAGAATGTCTCAGTGCAGTTGGACAGAGCAGGTTTCGCGCTGAAAGTCTTGTGGTGGGGGCGAGATCTCTGAACCTGCTCGCCTTACACTCCTCTATCAAGGGAGAACACTGGAATGGTGTTTATAGGCCGCAGTAAGCTCAGAAAAACCATAATGGAACATAATTATCATATTTATTTAACGATGAAACATCATGGCGAGGGTCTCCGCCAAACAGGCTGATTAACGCTCAGCTTTTCATGCTTTATCAGAACCCGAAAACATTCTCAGTGCTCTCAAAAAATCAATAGCTGAGCACCATTAACTTAAAAGATAGTTTATACAGGATGTTCGGAAGCTTATAGCCCAAACTGCACATATAGCTTGTTTGAACCAAAAATAATAAAAATTCCTATACACTTCTATCCGGAAAACTATGCTAATACCATTAAATTGTGTTCACAGTTTCGGTAGACAACACCGGGAGAGCAAAGCTTTTCAAGCATGCGTTTTAAAGTTGCGTAGGAGTTAGGCGCGCAGTATTGCACATGTAATAATGGGAAGTACTTTCTGTGATGATTCACATTTCTAGAAAGACTGGTGTGTTGTTTACCATTAATTGTGGTATGTTCTGCTGCCATGCTCCAAGATGTCGAGGTGTTTAGTGCCGCGCGCCTAGCTCTTATGCAACCTGTTGCACACATTCTTGGACAACTTAGCTCTCCTGTCGCTGTAAGCCGTAAATTTAAACACATTTTAATGGTATTAGCATAGTTTTCCGGATAGAAGTGTATAGGAATGTCGTATTACTTTTGGTTCAAACAAACTATATGTGCAGTTTGGGCAATGAGTTTCCTAACACTGTATACTATCCCACTCAGCAGAGGGTAAGTGAAAGCTCAAGTTCGCGGACATTTTACATGGTGGACTTATTTTAATGGGGTGTATACAATTAAGTCTACATTATTTTCGTGCTGCACGTCTTACTCCTCCTCTGGGCTATCAACGTATTTACACTAATGGGGGAGAGAGGATGAGGGAAGTGTAATTGAGAGATATTATACATATATTGGCGTGGAGGTAGAATATAGCACCAATTATAGAAAATATACCCGGCTGGGATTCAAACCCCCAGCCGACCTCTGCTTCATTGCAAATCAGACAGGATTGAAGCCTTAGCCACGTGTCTACTGATTTTTTAAACACGATTTTTTTTTATATATTTAATAATAATTAATAAATCTCTCAACTAGGGATGTGCGGAGATCCGTAGTGTCAAAGCATCTATTCTCGTCAACCTGGACACTCTCAACTTCTTCCACGCTCTCGAGGAGACTAACATTTCTGAATAGATACTCAATGAAGCGAAAGATACACCAAGCATGGAATAGTTTTAATTTTGTAACATTTAAAATTATCATCGGAATATTGTGTATTCCTGGCGTTGACGAGGACCCTTCTCCGAGTATTAACTGTTGCCTATTTTGTTCAGAGCTCTTGGTGACCTGGCGGTCTAGGGGTAAGGTGTCAGACTTCTATGCTGGCGGCCGGGGTTCAATCCTCGGTCCCGACAAAGATTTATCTGAATACCAAACCCTTCCTTCACCTCTGACAATACATCTTGTGAATGTGAGGAATGCCAGGCCTCCACCGTGGTTCGGATTCCACGTTAAACTGTAGGTCCTTCATTTCATCTCACAATCACCCTACCATTACACATTAGCGTAAGTGCGTATAACCCGAACGGGTAGTAAGACGCGGTGCTAATAATAAT
>CABEEJ010005685.1:6905-29026 GCA_901482245.1 Timema douglasi | reverse complement strand
CACACACTAATTTATTCGACTGCTGAATCAACTGATATCAGCCCAAAGCTTAGCAACCCACAAAACACCACCAGTTACTTAATAGCCAACTTGGTGGGCATATGTATCTGATCTATGTTTTTTTCAACTAAAATTTCTTTCTTCCAGAACTGGGATGCTGTTCCAAAACTACGGGGTCCTGCCGCACGGCGTGTTTACAGGTAGGAACATCATTATTTGAACTAGTTCAGACCAACTTTAAGGTGACGAGAACATTATATTGAGGAATAACATTAGCTCTACTTAAAGGTGACTAGTAACTTTAATCGTAAGTTGTCAGCACATAGTTCTAAAATTACAATATTCTAGTTAAACTTACATAAAACTAACAGTTCCGAAGCAGTAATTTCCTTACACACTACATATATTAGTGTTATAGGACCTACGTATATGATAATTACTATAGTGAGGTAAAGATGAGGAGGGAGTCATTTTGGAGGTAGTCACTATGTATTTGCGTGTAAGAAGAATGGGAAACCCCCCTCAACAGATTCGAACGATATTTGAACCCCGATATCCCCATTATCAGCAGACCAGTCTAACACGATAGTAATGTCTCGGCCACTTAAAGGTTGAAATTAAAACAAAAGTGGTAGACATAGCCTTAAGCCTGTGCAAAGTCAAGATATTCAATTTTGAATCGAATCAAATGTTTGCACCTCTATTTCGAATTGAACATCTCATAATGAGAATAGTTTAAATATAATCTGAATTTAATTGGATTCGAAATGTCGATGCTTCACATATGCTCATTTACCGTTTGTTACCATTATATTCAACTCCCAGAATTTGAAACAAAGAAAATCATTTATAATAAATAATTAATTTGCATATCGATCGTCTGCTTTTAAAGTGAGATAACACCAGAATAGTTGTTTTGAGTTATTACAAAGTGAAAGTTTCTACATCTGTGAAATCAGTTTTTTATTTATTTACTCTAATAATTTTAACATTCTTAAAGTTGCTATGCATACAATATAATATGATACATTGAATGTATACTTTTTGAAAGGCATTTTATGATTTATCCTGTCAAAGAACTAAACTTTACCACGAACAAGCTGAGATATTCAGAGTTAAATCACTTTTAAGCTTAACATTCATCAAATTTATTAGGTAAATATGTTGTAGAATTAAACTGGACTAAAACCATTAGAGTGCATTCAGTGTGTGCGATTGACTGACTTGGAAGAGGACAAATTCTTGCCGGGTGCACTGGCTATCCAGGGGGTATAAGAAAAAAAAACACATTAGGACAAATTGTATTTTATGGCAACACATTTTGTGCTGTGCTCAGAAAAGGTGATATGAAAAAAAAATGTTGTTCTATGATAGAATGACAAAGTAAGTTAATAAATTAAAAATAACTTTACTATACGTTAAATAAGGCTCTCTTTAGGCCTGCTTGTCTTTTAGATATTTTAAAAACTTCAATAAATCACTGATTACACCTACATGTAAACTGCGCATACATAAATAATGGTTTTAATAAACAATGCATAAACTGTTTATTCATTGTTTATTGAAACCATGAGAAATATTATGACCCAAGATCTACTGAAAATTAACTGAAGTGAAACAAAGTAATTCGATAAAAAAAATTTTTTGTATGAAACCCAAAAGGTAGTAAGACGAGGTGATAAAATGGAGAGAAAAAAACATTCACACAAACTTACCAGTAAATTTAAGGCATAAATATGTGGAAAACGAGTTTATTTATAACTTAACGATTGGTATAAAAATCAATATACCTACAACTTTGAACTAACGCTAAGAATAAAAACTTATTATAATCTATAAATTGAAAAATCACATCTGGATGCACAGAGAAAGCAAGACTGAGATGGTATGGGCATGTAATGAGAATGATCGTAGGGAGGCCCAGAAAGAGATGGGAGGAGCAAGTAACAGAAAGTGTTCAAGTGAGAGGAGAAGAATGGAATAAATTAAAGGAAGAAGAATGGTGGAAGGATAGAGGAAGATTAAGGCATTTTACCAAACTGACCCGCCACAGGCTGTAAACAGTTGATGATGATGACCTGGATGCGGGAATCGAGCCCGGCACCTTTGGCTTATTACATCAATGTTCTAACTACTGAGCAATCCAGGAGTTGTTCCGTGTTCAGGGTCATTCTTCACTCATATTTTAAGGCATAGTGCGAGTGAAGAATGACCCTGGGCACGGGACGACTCCTGGATATCTCGGTGGTTAGATCATTGACGTACTAAGCTGAAGGTCCCGAGTTTGATTCCCTTGTCCATATGTCATTTTTCAATTTAAAAAATAGCCTATGATATTTAGATGTGGCTGAAACCTCAATCACCAACGATAATTATAGCTTGACTATTAAATCCATCTTAATACTCTTATTTATCTATATCTTTAGTGATTTAGCTAAGTTAAAAAAAACTTCGAAGGAGATTAATTATTCACATAAATGGGCACACAGATTGAATTTCAATTTCATCTAATCTAGTTTTTCGGTGACATGAATGTTGGGTCTTGAATATCGGCTGGGTATAGGCCCTACTGCAGGGTTTTTAGCCCAACTAAATATGTTCTTATTTTCCTTCAAAACAAATGCACTTTTCCTCTAAACTCTACGGTTTACATTTCTCATCCTAATATTGTTCACAATTAAATGCATTTAGCCAATACGGGTAAAAAAATACATTTTGAGTTTAATAATAATTAATCGATAATCATTGACAATTAAAACACAGTATCTTTTTGCATAAAGAGAAAGTATTGTAATCGTGAACAAATCGAGCTCGATATTATGATGAAACTTAATGCTTTATGTGAACCCAAACTCAAAAAAGTGGATTTTACCATTTATGTTTGTCTGTCCCCGGCCACGGATACGAAACGATAACCTGGATTTTGTTCAAACTTGATATTTAGATTTTAAAGGACTCTTTCTTACCTCAGGCTTTCTATTTTATTTTGACCCTAGCCCTCAAATTAAGGGTAGCTTACTGATAAGTGATTATTTTGAATTCAAAATTATTCTAAAATGATCCACACAGTTTTGATTAAAATACATATCTATTATATGTTTGACATGAAAAGTAATACTGTATATTGATTTTTTGGGAAACAATATGTTTGAGGGTAGTTTACAGATGACTGATATTTTTTTTAAATGGCTTTAACGAGTTTTTTAAAATTGATACCTAGGGTACGGCAGATAACGCCAAATAACACCGTATACACTTTTTCCAGGTAAAAACTCGCTAAAGGTTAATTTACTTATGAATGATTTTTGAAGGTAAAAATATTTTGAAAATTGCTCTAACAAATTCGTTTGAACTGTTTAACTTGGGAGATTTTATTTGACAAATAAAACTGTATACTTGTTTTTTGGGTTTAGATCCGTTCAAGAGTAGTTTATTATTTACTTTTATTTTAATTTGAATATTTATAAAAAATGCCTCTAGCGATTTGGTTCAAAACTGGTAGGTACCTGTTAAGTTTTTACATAGTAAATAATTATATGTTTAGGTTTCTCTAAACACATTTTTTCATAGTGGATCAGTGAAGATTGAAATTTGTGCAGTTTGAATATTTTTGAAAATATCTATATTGATTTTGTACAAAATTAATATTGGGGGACTATTTTACATGATAATGAATAAGGTATCTTTAGTTTTCTAAAACAAATTAATTTAATGATAGTTTACTTAAGACAAATTATAGAAAATATGGCATTTTTCAAGATTTATCTTAGATATTAAGTTTTAAAAAATGGTTATCTTGGAAAAAATTGTCATGATAAATAAGAAAACGTTTTTATTTTTAAAAATTACAAATATTTATAGGGTAGTCAAAATAACTTATTTTTGAAAGTTTGAAATTTTTTAAAAATATTTCAACAATTTTCTTTAAAGTTTACTGTAATTATCAAAAAGTTTTTATTGTGTTGGTTATTGTGACGTGTTTGTTTTTATTATCAAAACTTACTTAAGGGCAGTTTACTGAAAACATATTTTTGAACATTTTCTTCTAAGCTATAATACACTATATGAGAAAGCTAGTGCGATTGTGTCGTAACATTTATTTAAAGAGTGATATTTAACACTATCTTATTACTTAACTCTTAATTAAAAATAGCTTAGGTCTAGCACGTTAACGAATAATCCCCTATGATGAATCTTTTCCCAGATGATTTTATGCACTATATTTTACTGTACTAAGAACTATAATTCTGAACTAATACATTTTGAGATGTACTGGGGCGAAAGAGTTGTGTTCCAGTTCTATAATGTTTCGCCACCAGTTCGTAACTGCCACATCTTAAAATGATATGGTATTGAACTAGTGTGATGAAGCAGCGTGTATCAATTCATTAATGCTACATTTTGAAATGGATCCGTATTGAATTAGACAAAACAAAAAATACTACTAATTCTAAAGTAATATCTCACAAAGCTAAGGACTTGACACAATATTGAACCAGATAAAGCCTAATATTTGCAATCGAATGGTATAAATATCTCCAAAAAGAAATGTTTGGAGTCGTCGCACTTCTAAACTAGACGATCAATATTCTTGTTCTACTTAATTAATACACAATTTTATTTGTTTTAAATATGCATTTATTTATGTTAATTTTTATTTTTTATTCTTAGGATATAAACTTTTTATAATATTTTCCAGATGAATTAGCCAATTATCTTTAAATTTTGATTAATTTAAATTCCATGGGCTATGTTGAAGTTTTTTAAACGACTTTTAACAGACGTCTATTATTAAAATATTCTTAGTGAAATATTTTTAAAAGTTGTTTTATTAAATAATCTGCTGATTAGCACTGTAGATAAGCCATATCTTCGTATTACCAGGGCTCAAATCCCAAATTTAATTACCAAAATATTATGCAGATTTGGCATAAATTGACGACTATAAGAGACTTGGGACGAAGCATTGAATTACCTATTTTACCTTAAATACACCCTATTTATTTCTGTTAAAAGCTACGAATAAGCTTAAAAAGGATAGTGAGATGGAGGGGTNAAAGGGCACACGGGATAAAGTCAAAGGAGAATAAACAAAGCAATAATAATACAAAATAATTCTTAAAATAATAGTAATGATACAAAATTTAAAATAAATTGACATATCAAGACGTTATGACTTTTTTTAATAAAAGATAGCATCTCACTTATCAAAGATGTAATATTTTTATCAAAGGTGGCATATCTTTATAAAAAATGTCATATCTCTTATAAAAGGTAACATATCCTTATCAAAATATTATATCACTTATCAAAGATGTCATATCTCTTATCAAAGGTGGCATATCCTTATCAAATATGTCATATACTTATCAAAGGTGGCATCTCACTTATCAAAGATGGTATCTGGCCTGTTCAAGTCAATATCTCGCTCATCAAAGGCGGCAATCACCGAAGGCATCACCCTTTCTGGTGAATTACTGCCAGAGATTACGGAGGATAAGCCAGTAATTAACAACCAATCCACACGCGTCGTCTTCGTGGTGGTCTTCTTAGACATGTGCGTGTATTTACTATACATCTCCATGTGTCAAACAAACGCCAAAGAGAACAGAAACGTCTTCTGTAGCGACTTCGGGCCGCTGTTGGAAACTTGTCTCGCCACCTCTATCTAACATCCTCTGTTTACTCCCCGCTATTTCCTCTGTGCACGGCCTCTCTTTAATGCCAGGTCAGTCATCTCCCTCATAGTTTGTTTAATTGGGTTGCTTTATTTCGCGGGACTAAATAAAACGTTAGCAACATCTTGATTTGTTTATCTGAAACGGTGAGCTCACAGACCAAAGCGTCTGTCTCGCCTAGTATGGATTGACAGTGCCCATTAATGCAGGCAGCTAAATATGCGAATATACCGGTCGGATGGTGGCTTAATTTATGGGTAGGCCCAACATCAAGAATGAATAAATACACCCGCGTTATTGGGAGGAGTGTAAAGAAAATCCACAGCGATAAAACAATTACAAATAGAACCCCCCTGGCCCCCCTCCCCCACCTAATGCATCCGACTGGGATTTGAGACTTCGACCTCCCCATGAATCGGCAATCCAGCCTATTGGAGTTCAATGATATAGACCACGTGATAATCGCTCGAGTTGGGTTTATCTTCGTCACTATCCAGAAACAACCAGTCTTGATTAAAAATGGAATGAGCTACAAAAAGGAACTGCAGATACACATTCATTAATATTTATTAAAAATATCATGACTAAGCGGTCAGCGAATCAACTACATTTAAAAAAAGCCCAGCTGGTAGTAGCAGTGACTTTCTTAGGTGGCTGCTTGGTCTAGGGCGTCACTCTCGCAATAGGCTAGACTTTTGATAAATGATAGAGAGATCAGGGTCAGAATCCCGGTCGGGTGTACCGAGGTTGGTTTTCCCTCAATGATTTCTCGCTCGCCTTCCGCGTGAATGCGGGTATACTTCCTCTAAATTCACCCTACCTAATTCCTAACTCACTAGTGTAATAAGTACATATGCGTATAGCCTGAACAGGTAGTGAGGTAAAAGTAGTAGCAGTGACAGTGACATTTCCCTCCACATGTGTTCCCTGTTCTCTCCATGGTGTAAATCCGAACTGTGAAAACTAGTGTGTCAGTTCTCTCTCCACAGATCGTCTCTCTCTCTCTCTCTCTCTTTCCAATCCTCTTCCCACGCCTCTCGTTCCTCTGGCAAACACACACGCTCATATTATGAGAGCGGTTCTTGCAACACTGGCACATGTGTGGAACATTCAGGCTAGAGGGGAACACAAGACTAATATTAAGCAGAGTGGGATCTAGTAGAAAACAGGCTGCTGGGGAACTTTCTAGGATATATCTTAGTGGATACAGGCTCGAGGGGAATTTGCTAGGAGATATCTTAGTGGATACAGGCTCGAGGGGAACTTGCTATGAGATATCTTAGTGGATACAGGTTTGAGGGAACTTGCTAGGAGATATCTTAGTGGTTACAGGCTCGAGGAGAACTTGCTAGGAGATATCTTAGTGGTTACAGGCTCGATGAGAACTTGCTAGGAGATATCTTAGTGGATACAGGCTTAAAGGGAACTTGCTAGGAGATATCTTAGTGGATATAGGCTCGAGGGGAACTTGCTAAACTAATGTGAAGAAATGCGGTATATAGGATAAAAAAAAGTTGGAGGGATCTTGTAAGACTAACATAAAACAGGGAAAGTTCTAAGAAGATAATAGTTTGTAGTGTAGCGCCGTGTTTCCGTAAAAACCTTGTTCCCAGTTCTTATCCACTGGCCAATATTATTTTAAACACTCTACTTCATTTTCAAAGAGAGTAAATCTAGATAGCTTCCATCTAAATTGATAACATCTTTCCTAGACAGCCATTTGGACTAGTTTGACTAATTATGGCTGATGGGGTGTTGTCCATTGGCTTATCTCAGCCAAGGTGTTGATGGTTTGTCGTCTGATGATCCATTTCAACTAATACGACGTTGGTTGATGGTTTGTTGTACAATGGTCCATCTCAACCAAAGTTTCGGTGGTTTGTTGTACAATGGTCCCTCTCAACCAAGCGCAGGGTGATTAATGGTTTGTTCTACATTGGTTCCTCCCAGCCAAGGTTTTTATGTTTGGTTGTACAATGGTCCCTCTCAACCAAGAGCAGGGTGATTAATGGTTTGTTCTACATTGGTTCCTCCCAGCCAAGGTTTTGATGTTTTGTTGTACAATGGTACCTCTCAGCCAAGGTTTTGATGTTCTGTTGTACAATGCTACCTCTCAGCCAAGGTTTTGATGTTTTGTTGTACAATGGTCCCTCTCAACCAAGAGCAGGGTGATTAATGGTTTGTTCTACATTGGTTCCTCCCAGCCAAGGTTTTGATGTTTTGTTGTACAATGCTACCTCCCAGCCAAGGTTTTGATGTTTTGTTGTACAATGGTACCTCTCAGCCAAGGTTTTGATGTTCTGTTGTACAATGCTACCTCTCAGCCAAGGTTTTTATGTTTGGTTGTACAATGGTCCCTCTCAACCAAGAGCAGGGTGATTAATGGTTTGTTCTACATTGGTTCCTCCCAGCCAAGGTTTTGATGTTTTGTTGTACAATGGTACCTCTCAGCCAAGGTTTTGATGTTCTGTTGTACAATGCTACCTCTCAGCCAAGGTTTTTATGTTTGGTTGTACAATGGTCCCTCTCAACCAAGAGCAGGGTGATTAATGGTTTGTTCTACATTGGTTCCTCCCAGCCAAGGTTTTGATGTTTTGTTGTACAATGGTACCTCTCAGCCAAGGTTTTGATGTTCTGTTGTACAATGCTACCTCTCAGCCAAGGTTTTTATGTTTGGTTGTACAATGGTCCCTCTCAACCAAGAGCAGGGTGATTAATGGTTTGTTCTACATTGGTTCCTCCCAGCCAAGGTTTTGATGTTTTGTTGTACAATGGTACCTCTCAGCCAAGGTTTTGATGTTCTGTTGTACAATGCTACCTCTCAGCCAAGGTTTTGATGTTTTGTTGTACAATGGTCCCTCTCAACCAAGAGCAGGGTGATTAATGGTTTGTTCTACATTGGTTCCTCCCAGCCAAGGTTTTGATGTTTTGTTGTACAATGCTACCTCCCAGCCAAGGTTTTGATGTTTTGTTGTACAATGGTACCTCTCAGCCAAGGTTTTGATGTTCTGTTGTACAATGCTACCTCTCAGCCAAGGTTTTGATGTTTTGTTGTACAATGGTCCCTCTCAACCAAGAGCAGGGTGATTAATGGTTTGTTCTACATTGGTTCCTCCCAGCCAAGGTTTTGATGTTTTGTTGTACAATGCTACCTCCCAGCCAAGGTTTTGATGTTTTGTTGTACAATGGTACCTCTCAGCCAAGGTTTTGATGTTCTGTTGTACAATGCTACCTCTCAGCCAAGGTTTTGATGTTTTGTTGTACAATGGTCCCTCTCAACCAAGAGCAGGGTGATTAATGGTTTGTTCTACATTGGTTCCTCCCAGCCAAGGTTTTGATGTTTTGTTGTACAATGCTACCTCCCAGCCAAGGTTTTGATGTTTTGTTGTACAATGGTACCTCTCAGCCAAGGTTTTGATGTTCTGTTGTACAATGCTACCTCTCAGCCAAGGTTTTGATGTTTTGTTGTACAATGGTCCTTCTTATCCAAGGGTTTGATGTTTTGTTGTACAATGTTCCTTCTTAGCCAAGGTTTTGATGTTTTGTTGTACAATGGTTCTTATCAACCAAGGTGTTCGATGGTTGATTTTAAAATGATCCCTCTCAACCAATAATACTGTGGTTGGTGGTTGGTTTTTAAATGATCCCTCCCAGCCAAGAGCACGGTGGTTGGTGGTTTGTTGTATTGAGTGAAAGCAATATTTATTTCTGTTCTGGCAAGAGAGATGATTTTGGCTCCAGCCGCCGTTTGAGAGCTTCATACAGAGAGCAACAGGTGCCACCATCTCCGAGGCTTACATTGTTATTAATATGCGCGGAATGTTACATGGCTCCACTGGTTGGATAAACAACTTATTATATTCCTACACTCTCGGTTTAGCATCCAGTGACATAAACACTCTTACGTATATGCTTGGAAATAAATAAAACAATCATCATTTTCTTGTACGAGTAGAAGAGATAAAACGAATTTGTGTAAGTTAGAAACCACCACAAATGCACCCGGCTGGAGACCGAAACCCAGCCTCCCCGCCAGTTGCGAATCTGACATTTTAGACCTTTCATCCACCACTGAGACTTCTTTACTGTGTTAGAACATTTTTATGAATTTTCTTTAATTTCGATTTACTTATTTTTTGCTGCATCTCATTACCTTTCCGGGCCATCAGGATATTTGTATGGACTGAGGTACAAATTATGATGGTGTAAGCTAGAGGAATGCATCCACATTGATGTGGAACTGGAGAAAGAAAACATTCAGGAAAGATCACCCCGGTATTCCCGGCTGACATTAGAGCCGCCAACCCCTCCGTCACAGGCAAATCAGACTAGGTAAGACCGACCAACTTTTTGTCCTCATTCCCGCCGATACTAGTTGCTAGTAGTTCTAAGCCAGTGTGTTTTTTCACTTATGAAGTTCTTCCATTATATCAATTTATATTTATCATATAGGAAGCTAATGAGTCAAATCGTTTACACACCAGAGGAACACACATATAGACAGGGGCCGTCCTTAACAGACTTGGCGCCGTGGGCAAACTTTGTTTGTGGGGCTCCCATTTATATGCCTCCCCGTATTCAATTATGTTTAATACCATTACGGCAGTTTGCACCTAAATACCCATTTCACTCGTATAAGGTATTTAGAAATTCCCTAAAAGGAAAATACAAATAATAATTAATGCAACAATTGTGTTTACATATAAGGGTTGATTTATCCACCACCCTTCTTAAATTTTCTTCCCCGACGAACTTTATCTGTATAAAGAACACATTTGCCAAGTTTAAATTAGATCGGTTGATGGGTTCAAAAGTTATCGTGAGACATAGCCATCACATACAGACAAATGCAAATCGCTGGAGTTATTATTATTAGCACCGCTTCTTACTACCCGTTCGAGTTATACGCCACTTACGCTAATATGTAATGGTAGGGTGATTGTGAAATGAAATGGAAGACCTACAGCTTAACGTAGAATCCAAACCACGGTGGAGGCCTGGTATTCCACACATTCACAAGTTGTGATTAATACACGTCTTGTCAGAGGTGAAGGAAGGGTTTGGCAATCAGTGCCGCGACCTAGGATTGAACCCCGGACCCCCGGTATAGAAGTCCGACACCTTACCCCTAGACCGCCAGGTCACCCACTGGAGTTAAAACTGAGAACTCGCTTCACTCACTCAATAAATCAAACCACCCCCATGTTTATGTTTTTATTTATTTTTACACTCTGGCCATATTTGTTAGATCGCCTATATAGGGAGCCTACTATACGAGCGCGCAAACAAAACGCAAAATGCCCCGGCGCCGTTTGCAAACCCCTAAGGGAAGCCCCACAGACAGATAATCAAACATACAATCAGAGAGACACAGTGAGACAAACAATCAGGTAGATAAAAATCAAAGAGACACAGTGAGACAAACAATCAGGTAGATAAAAATCAAAGAGACACAGTGAGACAAACAATCAGGTAGGTAAATAGAAGGACACTCAGTGAGACAAACAATCAGGTAGATAAATAGTCAGAGGGACATACAGTGAGACAAACAATCAGGTAGATAAATAGTCAGAGGGACATACAGTGAGACAAACAATCAGGTATACAAACAGTCAAAGGGACTACACAGTCAGACAAACAATCAGAGAAAAACACACTCAGACAAAGATAAATATGGACTTATGAGACCGACAATCCCTCATGCCAACAGACGAGGCAGCGATTGTTTCTGATCCAGAGCTTGTATAAGCGTACTTCTCACTCCAAACTTGGAGATCAGTTTGTTTCCTGCCCCGAGACTTGTTCTCTACTTGTGATTGGTATGTGTGAATCTTGGTCCACATGTGTTAGTTAACGCACATCTCGTGTTTATTACCGACAATAAACAACACTTGCGACGTGCATACAATCTCTGGCCATGTGGAACTCGTCAGCTATACATCGAGCCGACGTAGGAGATACTTGGATATGACTGTCTGAGCCGACACAGGAGATACATACAACACAGGTCGTCTTAACTAGCGCAGGAGATACTACACAGGGAACTATCATACCTAGAATATACAGCAAAGAAATGTCTGAACCGACACAGGATGATACAAAACACGTCGTCTTAACTCGTGCAGGAGGTACTACACAGGGAACTAACATACCTAGAACATACAGCAAAGAAATGTCTGAGCCGACACAGGATATTTACAAAGGGTGGCTTAGCTGACCCAGGAGATATTATTGCCCAAGACCACCTGAGCGGACACAGTGCTACTACACAGGACCGTCTGAGTCGACACTGAATATACTAATACACACTCTTATGATATATGTCGTCATCGTACTGATGTGGTCGTTAGTGTGGTGGCTAGTCACTTCAACACAGTTTAAATACGCACAAGCGATACCTATCTTGTAAGATAATTATCGCACATCGCTTACGACCTCTAGATATGTATCCCGCCTCAGCTTATGCAGGAGATAACCTACTAAACAGGGAACTATCAGACATATAGACAGAACACACAACTGTCTGTGCAGACACAGAAGATACAACATATGTTTATCTGTGCAAACACAGGATATGCTACACTTATATGTATAGTTAACCCTTTAAAACCCTAGGCTATATATTGCAATAACTTTTTATATACACTCCTAGTTCTCAGTGAACTGAACTTGTATGAATAGGACCACTACTGGTTATATCATCGATTTAAATTAAAATATCAACCAGGAAAAAAGTTAATAAGGTTGACATATAGAACGAATCAACATAGACAAAACTATCCCAATGCATCCGGCCAGGATATAATCCATGCCTCCCAATACACGAGTACCATACCTGGTTAGCAACCAATAACCACCCCCTCCCCTTTTTCAACCCTACTCGTTTATATCACGACTTATCCTAATTAAGAGTTATCCCTGATGGCCGGAAGAGAGAGAGAGAAAGAGAAGAGAGGATGTAGCAGTTGGAAACCAAGTCACGTGGTCTCTTCCAACGACTGATTAATAACTGGCTCCCAATTGTTACCTGGCTTAGCTACTGACCATTAAGATACAATGGATAACCGCGGTGAATTATGGGACTTGAGGGCTGGTCCATAGGTACAGGGGTAACCAAAACGTAGCTATGATCGCCAAATTTGAGTTTTTACACTGGACAATAAATATAGCTATATAATATATATTTATTATATAGAGCATATGGCAAATTAGTTTTGTTCACAAGCCTTTTCTTACTTTTCCCCGACCCCTCGAGTAGAGAAAGAATTGCGATTGTCAAAAAAATATATATATATCGAGATTTCGATAGATTTTCACATTTCATGACTCACTGAACTCGAAAAAGTCATTTTAGCGATGCCGTATTTCTGTCTGTGTGTCTATATCTTGGTGTATAACCAAAACCATTTTACCGATTGGGCTTAAACTGGGTATTTAGGGTTTTCATAAGGTTCCCCAGAATAATTTTTGTAATTAGATTTCCATTCCTAAAATTAAGGGTAGCTTACTAGAGGGCAAAAAGAGAAGAAATCAGTTTCCTCAAATTCCGCTCTAACCAATTTGATTAAAATTCGTATCTAGGCACTGTTAAACATTAAAACAAAAGGTAAACTCTCATTTCCCCTTAAAAATGACTTTGGGGGTATTTTACATAAGCGAATATCTCCAATTTTGATAATTTCTCCGTAACTATTTGATACACTAAATAACTTATCGTTGTAAAATCGTAGTACTATTATAAATACAAAAACTTTTATTTCAAAACATTTTTATTTGATCAAAAGTTTCCGAGCTATTGGCAAATATATTTTTTTAAATTGAGGTATCAGAAATGGGGTGTTGATTGTTCTGTTCTTTGGTGAACAGAGGAGTAACTTTTTTTTCTCGTTATATTTCTGTAACAACTGTAGACTATATTATTTCATTTACGCTCTTTGGTGGATTTTGATTATCTTTTTTTTTTTTGTTTCTACAAAAATGTTTATTATTTCGTTTCCCAAATCTTACGAGTTTTTAATTAAATGTCTTCATTTTAGATAAAGAAGGGAGAAAGTCTGTGCGGTGCACTGTATACTATTTATTTGTATACTCTTAAGGGGGCTGCCTACCAGAGCGCTGAGACGCTTTGCAAAAGTTCAGAAATCCCACATTTTTAGTTGAGACGTGGTTTGCTATTTCCAAACATGGCTCACGCCTAAATCTAGGTAAAATGTATCAACATGTAAAGGATTTAAAACTTAATGTTTTAAGTTTTATAGTTTAAAAACTCGTATTAAAGGTTATAATTATCTCATTCTCAAATACGTTTCACGCAAAATGTAAATGGTTAGAACAGCGGCTTACATTAATTGACCCCTATTTTGGTCTATGAAACTATAGCAACCACTTGATAAACTCCATACGTTCAAACCCTGATTTTACTTTTGTTTTTGAACCCCTTCTTACCACCCACACGGGTTATTTTCATTTAATTACACTATTGGGATAGGGGTGAGAAAGTTAGATTTTAAAATAAATTCACCCAAACTTTTGTGGTGAGAGGCTGGTAAACTATTTAAGAAAAATTACCCACACTACACCAAGTTAGGATTCACGCCAGAGCCCATAACCTCCGCGTTTTCGGCAAACCAGACTAAACAAACTTAACGTTTAGTGCATGTGTACACTGTTAGATTTAATAATTATTATAAATTTACTATAATATTACTATCTAAACAAGCCCAATAGGACGTAGCATCTTATCAACAAGTTTTGCGGGGGTTTGGGGTGTAGCGCCATCCACCCAAACACGCGGATGTAGCAATAAACTAAACGAACATAGATTGTAAGAACTGGATAACCTAACCACATAGGCGTTAGTAGTAAATTAAACATTTGTTTTACCATTGTAGCCTCTTCCATTTCTATTTGAAATTTGCAGGTATCTGAACTCATTACTTAAAAGTAGTTATTAAGCCATAACATCTACCTCTGGGGATTTAGGCGTGAGCCGGTTATTAATCAGTCGTTGGAAGAGACCATGTGACTTTGTTTCCAACTGCTACATCCTCTCTTCTCTTTCTCTCTCTCTTCCTTAATCGGATCTTTGAGGGTGGTAGACGTGTCAGAACCTATCATTCCAAGATGACGCCACAGGACTACCACCTTCCTTCAGTATATCGCCCAATCATTGAACCTGGAAGAATTTTTCAAAAGTTCTCTGAATCATATGATCAAGTCTAAACCTGTCAGAAAAATGGGTGGAGAGGAGAAGGTTATTTATTTAATGAAATGGCATGGACAAAATATATTTACACTTATTACAAAAAACCACAATCTAGCCGATCATACCATGATAAGCTTAGATACAGATGATCTAGAGTAGATGTTTAAGAAAACAAATGGGTGATATTAAACATAAATATATATAATCGATAAAGATCCTAGAAGGATTGATATCAATCCTAAGCAAATCCTTGTTGAACGAGGCTGCTCGATATCTTTATCCATTTATAATTATTAATCAGTCTTTCACTCTTGATGATTTTACTTAGAGAGTTTAATATGGCGAAACCGGAAATCTGTATGTTTAACACATTGTATGTAGTGAAACATGCTGTTTTCTTAAATAAGGTGTTATCCCAGCCATTAGCCTAGACAAACATGGCTGAGTGAGAAAGTATATACATAAGGTCAACCATTGGGTCATAGTCTAGACTCTAGAGCACCTTCTCACCACTCGATTATAAGTGGTGATACGTTTAACGAGGAAATCCTCTCGGATATCCATATGTTGAAGTCCTTCAAAGTCTTCGAACAGAATAGGGTGGACTATGGTGACGAATGGTAATTACACTATTGCTGGGACACTATTGATCTTTTAAGCACAACGTTTATATTGGGAGTGGTTATCTCTCTCAACTGGTGTTTGTCCAAGAGGGGATGATTCCAGTATCCACCTCATCTTCTCTGCAGCAGAAAGACGATAGCTGGTTAATATCGACGAACTACTTTCATTAATCAGAACAATAATGCGAAGGTGATTAAATATATCGTATCGTCTTATATGTCCTTTAATAAGAAGTCTCCACCATCACATATGAACCCTTGTATGTCGATAAATATTTTCTATAGGATGTGGAAACAGAGTTCTCAACCGCTTATCTCTTGCCAAACCTTAATATTAATCCTATACATGCATTAAAGTTCTGACAATAATAATAGGCACGTCCAGGTATAGATGATCACATATTGAAAACTGGTCTCCTCAAGAATACAACCGCCATCATCCATCTTTCTTCACACTCGCTAAATAAAACCAATCTTGGAAAAAAGTTAATCACTTAGTCACTCCTCACCCCTTAACCTAAACAGGTCTCAACCTGTCTGGTATCTTCCTTGTCTGGGTTGCTGTAGCAACATTATAGTTGATTGAACTCAATACAGTCTCAATATTCATTGATCAATCCAGGGATGTGAAGAAGATTAACAACAGTTAATCTAGTATCATTCTTTATAGAGCTCATAGTCAAATCGCAAACAGTCTAACTGATGAGACTTAAACTATCTGAACCACTCATAGATAAGTAGGAAATTCTCTGAGGAACACGAGTAGAACGAACCTTTATGGATGGGACTCTTTACAATGTAGTATTGTCTTTTTAAAGTTCTCCATGATGGATACCCTAGATCCTCCAACTCATAAAAGTCATAATCATCATTATTGGTCATCACATTTTGAATCTACGTTATCTTCTCTACGTCTTTAATATAGCTTGCAGGACGTTTAGTATTTATCTGTCCTCATTTTAGATGTGAATCGGTGATATATCCAAGCCCGGAGGAGAGCACATCACCCCTGTCTCAGGCCAATACGTGATAATTAGTGTTCACCCATTCCACATTCTTCTTGGCCATAAAGAGAAAAACTCGATCTCAAATGGTGCTAGAAACTTGTAGTTGATTACATCGCATGACTCACTCTCAACAAAATTATTTATGCTGACCACCTCCTCGAAGAGAATGACTCTGTCGTCGCTCATGAAGCCTTGCACGTCGGTAAACACAGGCAAAAATATTTTGTATTTGAAGGTATATTCTCCGTCTTAATCGTAATTCGACAAGTCATCATTTCATCCTTGAGCTTATCTTCCTGTCAACTCGCATTGAGCATAATGATAAGCGCATCAGATTTGAAATATGCTTGATCAAGTAGTGGAAAAAGAATGCTTGTTCCATAGTATAAAGTTTGAAAATTAGCATAGTCCCCGTGTAATTTTGAGAAAGAATCATGATTTAAATCAAGGTTCATATATTCATTAGGGTACATGACTGAATTCAAGTATAGTTTAGCTGACAATGATCAAAAAGACTTCAATATGTGGCTGTAGTATTGTTACGACCTGTATGAGGGGGTATTAAAAAGTTTCAAGACTTGGTTCTGTAAAATGAAAACAGAGTGAAGCATGGGGATGCGTGTGCTTTTACGGTGAGCTGTAACCTTGATTTATCAGTTTGGCAAGTAGCATAATTTTGTGTAGACCAGTGGCTGTACTCGCGTTTATTTAATGGCGTGCACGGGTGCATTTGCAATTCAATTATTGACCGCAAACTCGAGCAGAGAACGAACATCAAATTCTGCGTCTTACTCGGAAAATCTGGAACGAGGACCTTCCAAATGATGCAGCAGGCTTACGGCATTGAAGGTACGAGTCGTCTGGTGTGGTTTGAGTGGCACTCACGCTTCAGAAGCTGCAAAACGTCCCTGAAAGACGATGAGAGGTCAGGGTGACCTTCCACGAGAACAAACCCAGAGTTTGTGGGCAAAGTTAGGCCATTTGTGCGTGAGGATTGCCGGATGGCCAATAAGTACAGTTATAACATCGTGAATGTGTCATACGGATCGGTGCGGACAATCCTCACGCCCATTTTTAACATGCACTGCACTGACGCCAAATTTGTACCCAGGTCTCTGACCCTCAAACAGTAGGAGCACCGTGCCCAAGTCTGTCAGGAACCCCGTCGTAATGCCCTGGATTACCCAACCTTCATATCAAGGATCATTACTGGAGACGAGAGTTGGATCTATGGTTACGATCCGGAGACCAAACAACAATATTCGCAGTGAAAGAGCCCCAGTTCTCCAAGACCAACTTTCCGGGGTTGTGCTCGTGGAAGGTCACCCTGACCTCTCTTCGTCTTTCAGTGACGTTCTACCACTCCTGAAGCACGAGTGACACTCAAAACACTTTGGATGGCTCATAGATTCATTGCCGTAAACTTGCTGCATTTTTGGAAGGTCTCCGTTCCAGATTTTCTGAGTGAGACGTAGAATTTTATGTTCACTCACTGCTTGGGTTGGCGGTCCATAATATAATCGCAAATGCACCCGTGCACGTAATCAAATAAACGTGTGTAACACAGCCACTGGTCTACACAGAATTATGCTACTTGTTCTACTGACAGATGAAGGTAACAGATCGTCACACCAGCGCATGCATACCCATGCTCCACTCTGTTTTCATTTTACAGAACTAGTCTTGATACTTTTTGATACTCCCTCGTATGTAGAGCAAAGATGACATATCGAGGTTTTCAAACAAATTTGATGTTTTCATTGTCCACTTATGCTATGTAATGCTGGTACGTTTGGGTACTCTTACAATTCCCGTTAGTGGAAGGGTAGATTGATTATTTGTTCACGCTTGATGAACTTAAGTAAATTAAAACGATTAATATATTTGGTCTTGATATGTGGTACGAGCCAAAATATTTTACTTAGCTCAATTCTAGAAGGCCTCTCAGGGTTGGCTCTCTTTAAATCATTACTGTCATTCGTTGATTGAACAAGTAGTAATTTCTGTTTGGAATTGATTACTACTACTCGGGAATAGTCTTCAGCAAATCCCAATAGTAGTTTTAGAGGAATGCATACATCAAATATACCTGAAGCAATATAAACATGTTCTCCTTTAGACATCTTTCTCGCGTTTAAATCTTGCATACTGACAGATAGTTTTTGAGCTGTGTTGAAATAACCACATCTCTAGATTGATCAATCTCTACTTCGTTAATCTCGAAAGCGATTATTGAAAAGAGATTAACCATCCTGATATTGAGAATTCTTGGAGTTCTACCGACATTTTCCATGTTCAACAAACGTCCTCCTTTGGTGTGTAGGAGAGAACAGTGAGGTAGTGAGTATAATCCCTCTTTCTGGATAGATGTTCTAAGCTCATTCCCGTTCGTTAATAGACTTGGATGTATGAAGCATAGGAACGATATTGGAAACTGTTTAGAGCCGAGTCAAAAGCGGCAGGCCTTCCAATATTAAGTATATCAATAGCGTCTTCTATTATTTTCTTAGAGAATAACCTAAGTGATGTAAAAACAATGTATCACTTGGTGTTAACTCTTTCACTGATAATCTCTCAAGAGGTGAGGGAGACGTCTTCCTTCTTTTTAAGATGTAAACATAAAAATATAGTCTCGTCTCTAAAGTTGACAATATCACTTCGTTCATCTACTATTCGCAATGAGAAAGTCTCCACTAATCGTTTCGTGACTGGAAGTTAAACGATATAATTCGGTGCTTCCACTGTCTTATAGCCTGGAGGGACTGTCCTGCTGAATTCGTGTAAAATGTATTTCAGATCTTCGTTAACGTAATCTCCACGAGCAAGACTGTATTATACTAGAATTACGTTTAAATGTAGGATATTCACAGTTGTGATTGAACATGTCTCTTTCCTCCAGGCAACACAACTGCATCAACACTAAGCAGAAAGGCGAATGTTTAGGTCGGGTAAAGTCTATATCCTCAGAGAAGGTCATTTCACATTTTAAAGTGGTTGGGTCTCCAATGATTGGGGTTTTCACATCAGAATCCGTTTGGCTTCGCAGGTATCGGTCTAATGCCTCCAACTTAGTCATAGCTGCTTAAGGTTATGGTATTCTCCACAATATAATTTCTGATTGCATGCATCATTGTCTGATATAGAACTAAACGTAGTAAGATTGATTAGTCCAATATAACATTCCTCTTCACGACTATCCTCTCCCAATATAATATGATGGAAGTAGTTCTATGTCAGTTTCGAGCTCTGATCTGTAAGCGTTAGTGTCACAAACATGTTTATTTAGATTGAACTCTAGCATGCTCATCTAAGCTAAGGAATGTTAGACTTAATTTCTTCAGAATACAGTGACGTACTCTTGGTATCCTGAATGATTGTACTCCTCTGAAAAATTACACGAGTTGGAGGGGGGCCTTAGATTGCCAAAACTATCAAAGTAATCAACTTGACTTTCATGCTTTAGTACACCACCCTATGCATACCCTTAACGCTATTTCTATCAATATTGATGATGGCACATTCTTTCCTTCATGTGGGAGTAGTATGTAAAGCATCTCTTTGTGAAAACATTTGTAAAGAGAGGAAACGTTGAGGATTTAACAAACTTGACTACATTTGTTTCGGTAAGGGGCCGTCTAGGTAGCATGTCAATCCCTTTTTAGAGTATGGCCGAATACACATACCTATACCCATAGCAATCGCTTTTAGTTGACGATTATGTATTTGACCTTCATTCAATGGTTTAACGTTATCCTTTACACTATTATCCGCGTTCGCAATTCCAGAAGCACCTGCTGCAGCAGCAGCATCTAAGGCAGCTATCAAAGGAAATACAGGTATAGATCCCCTCTATATTATTCGTTATCGTATGACATTGAGTAGCATGCCGTTTATTAATCTTCTGCTGCTGTCGCCGTCCTTTCACCAAACCAGCTTCCATCTTGACTTTAGCTTTCATTTCATTAGTCAAGCCCACGTAGCAGATTTATCACTTAACTCTGAATCCGGTGTGATTACTCTTTTCCAGGCTTTCTCTACAAGCAATCAATCAGTTATATCTCTCCCTGTCATATCTTTAACTTTAAAGTAGGCGATGTCGTGCTCTTAACAGGATCGATCAAGCAGGTTAAGGCCTTGATCCCCACGTTTAATACGTTCCTCCAACTTTGTACCTGGACCGGATTACTGATAGCCTGGTATATGAACTTAAAATGTTAATTTATTAATTAGATTATTCATTAAACCACTAATCTTCCGTTTCATGATACGCAATAACCAGGTTTAAGTAATTATGATTATTATATATTGTTATTAGTTACCATGTGACTTGTGGAACAGTTGGACTCTTTACGCGTGTGTGATAATGACCATGATGTGTTAAAAGATCTCCCACAGAGACACGTCATGCTTCTACCGCATACACTATACTGCATCATAAGTAGACCTTCAAATTGTAGAAAGAAGAATGCCACAATCAATATGTTAGAAGAAGCAAATGGTTAAGAGTCGTGAACGTGTATGTCTAGTTCAAGTCATTAAACCAACCCAAGTACCAGCGTTTATCTCAAGTCCTTTCGCTCATTGATTTTATGGAATATTTTACACACGATGATATGATGAGCGATCTCCGCCAATCTAGGCAAAATCTGACTCTATTTTTATCTTTGATGATGTTGCTTGTGATAAGCACTATAACATACAGGCTTATTTCAGTATGGGTAGACAAAATGTCATATACTGTTTCTATCTGTGTAAGGATTACTCTCTAATACCTAAGAAGCTGCTTATCTCTAGTGCCAACCTCATAACTCTTTTCAGGGTGGATGACTCGAATCTCAGACATGTTTATAGTGACCATGTAAATACTGAAATGCTGTTTCAGAAATTTAAGGAAATATGTTCGTTATGTTGGAAGAACAAATATGATTTTTAGTGTTGAGCAAAGCTCATGATCATAATGAGTGGGTTTGATTCGTTTATTTAGAGCGATTAACTCACATTGACCCAGTTGAAGATACATCAAGGTGTCCATATAGAAATTTGTTCTTAGTCTTTATAAGTATACAACCGGCACCAAGTCGGATTCAAATTTTAATTCAACTCCTCAAGTACATTTCGAAGGAGGATCAAGATGTCTTAGCAACATTGATACACCAGTTGGAAGGAAGGATGCTTGTAATAAGGCATACGTCTATACGAAACATTGGGTACATAGTAATAAACAGATACTAGCTCTCAACAATGTTAAGGATACCGCTACGAAACGGCCGGACACACTGGTTGAGGATATGGAAAAGGATCGATAAATGAATATTAGCGTTGAGGCGATTAGTCGAAAGGGGATTGAATAGGTTGGGGATGCATGTCGGAAGTAGCGAGATCGTCTTGATTAAGTCTTTGATTTGCTGAATCCCTTGGAATTCGCGGGCATGTACTACATGATGGGAAGAAATATCTTATCCATAAAAGAGATGGGTAATGATTGATATTACGATGTTAATGGTTTAGCTTTACGCACTATAGATGCAACAATATCACCTTCTGATGCAGCATTTAAGATGTATATGGATGTGATGTTCGGTGCAGGTTCTATTGACATCTACTTGAG
>CABEEJ010005684.1:0-47223 GCA_901482245.1 Timema douglasi | reverse complement strand
CTTGGGTTCAATTTTTTTTGACGATCGCAATACTTTTTCTACCTGTAAGATAGCGAGAAAGTAAAAATAACTTTTCTTGGGTAGTTTTATTCAAAAGTTGACTAAGTAACGCTGCAGTTTCGGAGAGCTGTATTTTAAATAAAGATAGGTCGTATTAGCCAGCTCCAATATGAATCTTTGTTGACAGTCGAAGCTGCCCCCGTTCCTAGCACCTATACTTTAACAATATCTTAGAAAAACCATTACTAAAGACTTAGTGCTCGACATTTTATTCATCGGTTCAAACCAAATTAAGTAGTTCCATCAACCAGACAATATAATAAGGCGATAAACCTGTGAAATAAACTTTCAAAAGCCACAAAAAGGTTATTTCTTTAGATTACTGAATTGCTTTTTAGAACAATTTTGATAAACATTCAAACATTTGAAGCGATATTGACCTGTAAAATAAAGATATATTCCCCAATTGGTACATACAAAACACCTAATTATTGGTAAATTTGTCATGTATTTCTGTAGAAAAAATTTTCGTATTAAGTTCGCCTGATATTTTGGTATGTTTTATGTTTATCTCTGAAATGTTTAACCAAATAGACGGATTTAGACCATACTTGGTGCACAGCTTTATAATTATTAAATATTTCATCATTCAATGATAAAAACACTTGTCCATTCATCTGTCGTTATTTAGTTTTATTGATCAGTTCAACATAGGCGTTATTTATTTATCAACGAATCTTCGCCCTAATTATTTGTGTTTTTCTTATAAATGTTGAACGAATTGATGAACATCAACCAAAAATAGTTGATCTAGTTGAAATAAGTGAATGCAAGAATCTCACCACCTTTAGTCGAATTTATAGGTTTCAAGTGTGATGTGTAGGAGTGTGATAGTATTGTAATAAGATTATTGTTAAACAGCGGGACCAGCGTGCTCTCATTGTTTACCCTGGCTGCGCTCATTGTACTCGCTGTCTCCCTCCTTGTCTGGCAGGTAGTCAGCAGCCTTTTCACTTGATTACGGGTTAGAGGGGCAGGGGGAAGGACAGAGACACGTCTGAATGGGTTTGGGTCCTTTTAATTCTAGAAGTGGAGGATTCCAGACCCTTACCTGGGACCACCCCTATATATACACGGTCAGCGATAGCCAGGCGTGCTCAGTTCCTGGTTCTCAACCAGTGAGACCGGGAGTGGACCAGCGAGTCCAGTGTTCGTGTGACGCGTGTCTGTATAGTGTTTATGGCGCAGGGACCATTAATGGGGTGCCGTGAGTGTCTTTAACATTGAGAGTCAATTGTACCGTGAACGAACGTTAAAATGAACGTTATAATTTATTCAGTGTTATTCTATTTATTATATTATGTCCTTATTGGTTTATTAATTTACATAATTACTTTGACTACTTAATTTGTTGAATTGTTTAGCTGTATATTTAATTCTGTGAATGTTTTTGAGCGGTATTTTTAATAATCAAAACCTTGGGTGATCTGCGGGTATTTTATTTCATATTTAACCTGCAACATACCCCAATATCCTCAAAAGAACTCGTGGTTCGCACGGTAACGTGTGACCAGCCCCCGTTAACCTTCAAGGTCACGCGTGCCTAACGTTACAGTATTATTATTATTATTATTATTATGCTAAATGTATATTTGTTGCTTGTTATGATAATGACAGCATTTGAAAAGTTTTAAGGCTCCAAATTCTATTTTCACGCAAACTTTATTGTGATTCGACTTTTGTTTTTAATATTTTTACTATTACAGTTCCTGTAAATTTACCCTTGGATAAGTACACCCTGATTTTGGTTGTAAGAACAGTTTAGAAAATTCATACATATTTCTTTGCGGCCAAAAATTATAACATTCTACTATATTATTTGTGTTATTTTATAGTTATTGATAAGATCTATCAAAAGTGACAGCTGCAGATAACATGAATGATGTATGAAGATATTAAAATTGTTTCAGTAACTTTAGTAACTAGCTTCAAATGTTCATCCTATCAAAATCATACTATAGATTATTCATTTTCTTTCTAAGGACTCTTGAAATCCAACATTATTTTATTCTAAGTAACTCTTGCGAGCTTCGCCCTCTTGGCCGCTGTATTCGTAGTGAACTAACTATCTATTAATTTTTTATTTATTTTTAGTACCGCGTCTTATTAGTGGTAACCCATCCTGGCTATAACTTATGTACTAATTATACTAATTGTCTTAGGTATTAGGAAAGTCTTATTTTAGAGGAAGTGTACCCGCATTTATGTGGCAGGAGAGTGGAAAGACCACCCTCCGTTCATTCGATCAAGAGTCGAACCTTGATCTTTCCGTCATCGGCAGTCTAGTTAGTCTACTGCGAGAGTGACGCATTAAGCCATGCGGCTACCGGAGCGGGTCACATACTCTAGATTTGCCGTAATTGACTTATATGATAAAATAATAGCCAGACTGAGAAAGAAAAAATTAAAAACTTAAGACTATAAGTTATTCATTAAAATAATTATAAAATAGCTTTCGTTTTGATTGTTTTTTATATAAATCACTATACTTAACCGTGTCAACTTAATGTCACCTGTTCCGGTGGCCACAAGGTCTAAGGCCTCACTCTCACACTAGCCTAAACTGCCGATGGCGGGGAGATCGAGGTTCGAATTCCGATCAGGTGTACTGAGGTTTTTTCTCCTAAATGGTTTTCCACCCTCCCTCTCCGCAAATTTGGGTTCACTTCCTCTAAATTCATATGTCCTAGCCCCCTAAAGAAATAGCGTAATTAGTACATAGTGCGTACAACCCGAACAGGTAGTAAGACGTGCTATTAAAAAACTTAAGTGTATTTTGTTTAGCTATAATTATTGCTTTCTCACGTAATTATTTTATAATCATGCTGTCGTCTTATGCATTTTTCAGTGTTGACCTGTTATAGGTCTTGTGACTGTTGGTCAACTTTATAATAAAGGACATTTAAATTGAAAATATTATGAGTATCTGGCGTGCATTTTCTAAACTGATTTCATTAGCACACGACTTAAAAGTAATTTAACTCTAGGAGCTATATTATAACCAGATATCCGTTAGTTCATCAGTGCGAATGAGGAAGCTTCTAACGAGCAACAATAAATGTATACAAAAGGGCCAGCGACTGAGCAATGCTAACAGCTTTACTTGCATTTAAAGTGCCTGTGAATCAAATGTAATAGTCTGTACTCAACAAAGTAATTACCGCTTGATTAAAAGTGTGAAATGTTTTGTTGAACGACCACTACCCTAGTAAATATTTTCATTTGGCCGCGATCATTCAAAGGCCCTGAGAGAAAATGAATCCAGCCACGAATTAAAAGGGGGAGGGAACTTGATAATGTAAAGGGGTGGAGTTGCGAGAGAAGAAGGGAGGCCCACTGGCCTGTCCAGGCGTCAAGCGATTCCAAGTTTAGCTTCGTCGTCATCGTCGTGCTCCCCCCCCCCTCCAACCCCAGAACTTCTGAGCCTACCGCATTGCCCCTCAACTATCCCTACCGGCCACACAGCCTCTTTCCCACGAGTTGCGAGATCATTTCGGACGCAAAGTTTTAATCGTTGGTGGTTTGGGAGGGAAGCTAAGGGGTGTTTGGGAAGGGGGGAGGGGAGAGTCACCCTGGAATAGACGTTGGTCCCGTCCTATGGACTAGACATACGTGATGTGATTATGAAGTTGGAGATAGTGTGCCTGAATGTGTGTGTGTGAGAGAGAGAGTGAGAGAGAGGACTAACCAACCTAGAATATAAGGCTCCTGCCCTCTCTCTTCCTTTTTTCCCCCACCCCTCTTCTCCACAACAATAAAAGAGTAACTAGTCCTCTTTTCAACGGTTTGAACGCGATGGAAATTGGAGGGACCCCTCTGAAGAAGAGGGTTGGGGACAGAGCAGCCTATGGAGGATGTAACGAAAGATAATATTCTCGAAAGTTTGCTTAGTAGCTTTCCCAACCAAATTTGGTTAGTTGAATAGTTGGATCTACCAACTTCCCGGATGAAGAAGTTGGAAAGGAAACATTTCAATGAGGGAGAGAATGTGTGTGTGTAACAAGATAGCAAAAATAGAACACTAAATATTTTTTTAAAGTAGATACATAGCTTTCTTTAGTATTATAACGCCTTAGCTCAGTCGGTAGCATGACTATCTAATGAGCTAGGATCTCCTTTAACATGGTCCAGGTGTTCACCCGTCCGAGCATTCACCCGGATGGTGTATTTACACGATAAAACAGATTTATCCGAGTGTCTCCCGGGCCCGGACCTTTTTTATAAATTAAAAATTGACCCCACCTATAGTTAGAAAATAGGTTCTTAGACAGCTATCTGCGAATTTGTGGGAAAATACATGTGTAAACCAGGAATTACATGCACTCCTTTAGAAAAACAGAAAATTAATTAGTTTTTCTTTTTCATGCATAAACAATGTTTATTTTATATTATATTTTAATCTAATAAAAATAATAATGAACGCAAATAATCGTTGTTATTTTTAACTATAAGATAGCTATAGGTTGGGAATTGATAGAATAATTTACTCTCTACAAAAATAAATAAGAAAGACACATAATTGAATAATTTTAAACACACTAAATTATTTCTTCTTCCCATCATTTAAAAGTTCAAAATCTGTCTTCAGTTGGCCACAAACCCTTTTTCACGCATCTCTTGTTTAATTGCGATCTTTGTACTGTTCAATATATCTGTCCCATAGTTCTGGTTTTTCCTCTAATAAGCTAATTAGCATTTCCACGTCTGCTTCTTCTTGTTCTTTTGTCACGTCTTGCATGGCTACTGCACACCATACACTCCTGAACAAAGCTCAATAGCACACCAAGAGACCACTCGGACGACTAAATACCCGGATCATGTGAAGACATTCATTGCACCCCGTGGTCCGCTAGAGCAAGTCCGAGACCAGGAAGTTTGTAGCAGGGAGTTCCGGGCGATTTCTACGCTCGGACGGAGATTTACCCGGGTCCGGATGGTGTGAAAGAACACATGCCTGTCCATGTATTTCTCTTTTTCAGGGTGCCGGGAGAGCACCCGGACCGTGTGAAAGGGGCCTGCGTTAGTTGACCGGCATTTCCGGAAAACTTATTATCTGTGAAATATGGCTTTCCACTTTAACATAGTGAGGGATTGATGGATGGGGACTGGGTTTTATGTCTGTTCTGGATTAGGGTCAATTGATAAGTCGTGTGATGATATTATTTCTCAGTTCAGAAAGTTCACGTGAATAAGTACTATTTTTACGAAACGGTTTATAAATGTATCTCTTATTTTTAGCTGCGTCTGAGCTATCCATATTGAATTACGATAGTTAAGTAGGGATGATCAAGGTATAATTCAAATGAGATATAATCCTATTTCCAAATTTGCGTGGAGGGAGAATGCAAAAAAAATTATAAAGAATAACCTCATTTCACTCTGCCAAGATTTGAACCTAGAGCTCCAAGCCAACAATAAAACAGACTAGACTGCCGTTTAGACCATGTACTGTGCAGGTTAAGCATTACTTAAAACTTACGTAAATTAAAACTAANAAAATTAAATACGTGGTTAGCAAAATATATGAGAAACCCCAAATTATGTTTCTAAAGTTATATTTAAAAAGTGCATGTTCTAAAGTATGGGCACTTATGTTGATGTGTTTTTCAGATGATGAGACTCTGGTTCGATTCCTGGTTGGGACCGATTATTTTATTCACGCGATGCAAAAGCAGTAGAGGTATACAAGCGATTCAAAGTTTTTAAAAAAAAGTCAACTTTGCTTATAATGTACCACTACCAACTCATATTCACTATGTCCGAAGATCACAAAGTGAAATGACTTTCCCCCTAACCAACATTATAGTAGAGGAGCATAACATAGAAGTTGTAGATTACTCAACCCAATAGAATTGTTTGTGAAGGGAAGGATTGACTTTGGGATCCCTTGCCTACACAGTAGAATATCTAGTGGTGAGGTACCGGCTGTTTCTTTTAAGTATGTCCGGTATGGTTTTTAATACGTCACGAATCCAAGATAGCCGTCGTAAATTACATGAATATATAAAATTGATAGATTACGCCACAGATTGATTGTATGCAAATAAAATGCATATAAGATAGTTTACAAACCGTAAAAAAAAATCAGAAAAATTGTTTATGTTAAAAATTGTTTTGCCATTTTTATGTATTTATAACTTTTAGGGGGATAGTGACAATTTTCTTGTGGCAGTTCTCTGAGTGACTCATCCTCTTCTTTTAACGGTACACATCCAATAGCCGAGCCAGCGTGGTAAATGAAGTTATGAATAGTGGCAGTCGGCACACTCCTATACGCCTTGTCGGCAAAACGTATAGCGTTCAGAACTTTGAATGGTAGGTTCTGCTTTAATTCCTAGGCTTGGATTGCGATTGCCCGCGTCACTGTGTCATATTGCTATAGCGAAGAAGCCGGTCTTTTCTTACTACAGCCGTGTAGGAAAACTTTAGCCCGGAGAGTGGGGCGGAATATATGTCTGCACTCAGCCGTTCATCCCCTTCCCATTCCAAACTTTATCACTCTTTTGGGACAAAGTATATCTGCACTCAGCCGTTCATCCCCTTCCCATTCCAAACTTTATCACTCTTTTGGGACAAAGTATATATCTGCACTCAGCCGTTCATCCCCTTCCCATTCCAAACTTTGTCACTCTTTTGGGGCGAAGTATATGTCTGCACTCAGCCGTTCATCCCTTTCCCATTCCAAACTTTGTCACTCTTTTGGGGCGAAGTATATGTCTGCACTCAGCCGTTCATCCCCTTCCCATTCCAAACTTTGTCACTCTTTTGGGGCGAAGTATATGTCTGCACTCAGCCGTTTATCCCCTTCCCATTCCATACTTTCAATCACTCAATTTGATGATATAATATGAACCCTGGGAGGAAACCGGTTCCGGTTTCTTAAACTGTTAAGTTTAGTATAAAAAATTGTCGGTTTCCCATTAACCTTTATGTTAAAATTAGATTTTTCCTTGAAAGTTTACGTTTTAAGGTTCACCAAAACTGAAGTTGAGGTATCACTATAACAAAATGTAACAGTTAATGAATTGTGGATGGCATGTGACAGATTAATTAGGCTCCTTAGAGCCAAATATTACCTAAAACAGAGTCAACAAAATCCATAATGAACTGTATTTTCGATATTAAAGTCGATTCCTTTAACTTAGTCAGTGGCATTCCTGCCGACTAAGTTCAAGGTCTCAATTTTGATTCCAAATATGACAGAGAAAATTAAATTTGTATAAATGGTAGTTTATCCTTTAACGGCAATGAATTGACATCGGAACTGGATGTCGTGTGTAATATTAGTATGTATTAATTAGTGGATACAATATGAAAGTAGTTTGACTTATAATAAAGACTAGGCAATAGTGAGGGTGAATTAGAGTAAAGAGACACTCATTACCGCAACAAGGGTAGTGCTATACATGAGCTCTCAACCTCCAGTCAAACTGGTATATATATTCAAACCTCAACCTTTCCATACCAGTAATCTAGTATATGGTAAGCCTGACGGCTTGGAATGAGAGACCACCTACTAAGTTGTCAAGGACGCAACATGATAATAACATTTACTTTTAGAAAATTCACAAGTATTCACCCTAAACAAAGCTAAAAAGTCGTTATTGGGAGTAAACAAAACTTTCTAATGAATTTGGACGTTTATGAAGCATTGACTCTCCAGTCGAGAGTCAAGCGCTCTAACAGTGAGCTAACCCCAAAGTTTTTAGTTCAAAGCTATGAGTTTATTTTTTTAAAGACTTGTACGGAACTTAGTCATTATTACACGCCCTAACCTTATTATTTAGGTGTTAAAATTTGTTCAAACCCGCATCAGTATACTAGCGGACTAAATGTCAGTTAATCTTCCTTAGTTTGCCGGTGATGGGGAATTTAGGGTTCGAATCCTAACCTGGTATAAAGAGGTTTTTTTTGTGAATGGTGTATATCCATTTCCCTTTCTCCAAATAAATTCAAGTATATTTTTCCTAAATTCTACCTTCTTCATTATTAGTCAATAAATGTAATTAATTAAGATTACTTGAACCAGTAGAAGAACAAATAGAGAGAGAAAAAAGGAAAAAATAAAATTCAGCATGAGTAATTCATGAACAATAATTATTCCAGCTCCCAAACTGAAAAGGCCTTCCATAAGATAACGGTCGTGGTAGGAATAAATCTTTATAAACTATTAAATTTTGTTGTGATCAACGGTTATATTATTATTATTATTATTATTATATTACTAGTATTATTTTATAGGTATCGATATTATCTATCAAAAGTAACTTGAATTTAAGTACAAATATATGAAGATTGATTTGTTAATTTTTCTTTATTGTTCAAAAAGTTTCTTCCCGTCTGGATCCGACTGTATGTAACCCGACACAACACGCGAGCAGCTAAATAACCCAGAGTAAACATACTAAAGGCAGCCAGGAAGATAAATAAATACGTTGATGCTGAATGGTAAAAGGATTGCTGCAACGATCTCGGTCCCGCATCTGTCTTTTTAAATTAGTCTTCTTGGCTTCACTTAACGAAGAGCTACAGTACCCTTTTCCTTCCCCCTCTTACCCGGCCCTCACCCTCTAAACCCTATATTCCGCGCCAGCTCTTTGCACAGGGAACGCTTGAACCACAGCCGCGGGAAATCGTAAATTCTACTTTAAACACGACCCGAAACCACCTTCCAAAGCCCCCTTATCCTCCCAACCCCATTTCAAGCTCTTACATACACACATACACATAACATAACCCTTTCTATATCTTTTTTCGTCTTTCGAAACACGGGTAGCCCCCCTAACCTCCCCACCTTTTTTTCTATTTCTTTCCGTTTGTTTTTTTGCATGAAGTTCACCGTAAAGACAGGTTATATTTAAATATACGAGTTCACGTAATCTCGAAAATCTTCGATAAAGCTACTAAAAAACTAAATGTATTATATCCACCCAAATTTAATAATGTGAGTTCGAAAATGGAATGTAGTTAGGTTTTGTAGAAAAGAGAAGGTCTTTGACGCATAAAAAAACTAAGCGTATCTATGAAATTCACTTGAAAAGTATTAATAAAGGTTTATCAGCTGTTTACTTTCTTGCATATACGATATAAAGAGAAAGTTTTGTGATCATAAAACAAACTTTATTTCCTCCACGATCTAAGGATAGAGCACGTTATGTGCGCCCCGAATAATGATGAAGTTGTGATTTGAACATCAAAATACAGTTTCTTTTTCCCTTGGTACGGATACAAAGTTTAGTTTTAAACACTTGTAGCTTCGCAGCCTAAGACGTCAAGGTAAAAATATACATCCCCTGGCCAATTTATTAGCCCAATATTCATAAAATGTGGATAAGACTACATTTTCTCATATTTAACATATATTTGAATAACATATGAATTACAATTCAACAATTTCGAATCAAACAAATATTAAGTGATTAAAAAAATTGCTGCATTAAAATAGTATTGCAATAATTATATTCTTATAACTAGAGTGGCCAAGAAAGTCTCCAAATTTGAACACGATAACAAATGTATTGGAAGTGTTTTTAAATGATGAATTTCTAAGGAAAAAATCATTAGTAAAGAGAGCTAGTAAAGAGAATAATATCCCATTGTAAACAAACCAACATATTTTAGACGCGAATGTTATTAAATACATTGAAAGTATGTGTCGCAGACTGCATTTGGTTAATTATTTTATCACCATGTGATACCTGTTCTGGTTACAGACATACATGATAACTCACTTTGTTTGTTAAGAGCTCGAACTCCAAACCCCTAGTGTGTTTTCTTTGTAAGTGGATGTGAACTAATGTAATTCCAGAGCAGTTTTTTGATAGGTCTTACCGTTTAGCCACAAGATACTTCTAAAGTTAAGTCAGCACCGACTTTAAGGTTGCTTCAATATTTTGAATTTTTTTCGGGGCTATGAATTAATTTTTTTAACTTTTTGGAATTTTTACGTCGGTCACAGGCTAGAAGCTATAAGTTTGCCATATTTTATAAGTTTCTAGCTCATCAGGAAGTGGGTAAACTTTAATGTTAGTGATTGAGTCAGCCATGTGGCTTTATAGTAGTGTGTGTGTGTATGTATGTATATATTGTATGTATGTATGTATGTATGTATGTATGTATGTATGTATGTATGTATGTATGTATGTATGTATGTATGTATGTATGTATATAATTACTCTAAAGGTGTAGGAAAGAGGAAGGGAGAATTTTAGAGGTAGTCTACCCGCATTTGCATTGAAAGAGATTGGAAAACTGTTTTAGGAAAAACCACCTTAATAGACCCAACAATGATTGTAACCTCGATCTCCCCGTCAACAGCAGACCAGTCTAACAAGAGAGCGATGCCTTAGACCATGTGGCTCTCAATTATTTCCCAGCGTGGGCCATAGTTATATCTTTTGTTTCATGGACTGGGTCAAAGGGTGTGAAAACTTAGTTTGAAAAATTTGCACAATGTACTCAAAATAAAAACTAAGTAGCTCATACTATTATGAACACTATTTTTACTTTAGGATTCATAAAATATAAATTACAAAACATGTTTTACTTTAGTTATCAAGAAACTAATGAAAAAGATAAGAGCGATTTCCTTCAACAATTTGTTTAAAATCTGGAGTATAGGATAAAGTTGCTAATCCGGGCGATTTCAACATGAACATCTGTTAATTTGTTCCTGTAACAATTTTTTATATTGTTCATGTCAAAGAAGCTTGATTCACATTTGTAGGTATACCCAGACATAGTTAAAATTAAAATGACAAATTTCTTAAAATTTAGTAGTCATGTATATATTTTCCGTTTAATTATTTACTGCCTTAGATAATTCGGCCTCTGAAACGGGCCATTTGGTTAATGAAGCAAATGGAGGTCTAACAAACTATTAATATTTAAATAATATAATTGTAAATGAAAGACTAACCAAATATTAATATCTAAATAATATAATTGCAATACTATTTTAAGTCGACCATGTTTTCAATTACTCAGTATTTATTTGGTGACAAATTGTTGAATGTATTATTAAAATATTTGTAGTGAAAATATAGTTTTTCCCCCATTTTCTGAAGGGTGGGCTACTATAATGACCAGGGAAAAGTATATAAAAGTAAAAATAAAGGCCCGACGTGCACTTATGCAGGCATCCCAAGAGTTACCATATCAAGTTTCTGATTTTTATGGGCCTTGGTTTTATAGTAAGCAGCAACGGTGATCACTCCGTTTAATACATCGGGACTGCATTATGTGTAAAAGCACCAACAAAGATAAGCCTAGGACCCATTTTATAGAGAACCAAGATATTTTTCCTGTATCGGAAACCCTGCCATAGTAATCACAAATTAGTGTAAATTATATGTAGATAAGTCATAAACCTAGCAATAAAAATTAGTCAAGCAGACTTAAGCTGCTTCAGCTGATACTTAGAGTAAGTGAGTACATTTCATTTTGTCCAAATTCTTTCTTTTTTGCTTCTATTTTTGAAACAAGCATCCAACATCGTAAACTTGCTGGGAATAAAGTGATCGCCCAAGAAACATACAATGAGAAAACGGAAGGACGAAAACACTAAAGAAAAACAGCTATTTATTAGTAATTTCCTACAAGGAAAACGACACTAATCGGTAAGAAGTATAAAACAAAAAAACAAAAACTAAAAATTTGTTGTAGAAGGGGGAAGGGGGGGGGGGTTAGTTTCGACGTTATTTTAATTTAAATTTAATTGAAGCCACCCACCTCGATGGTCTAAGCGTAAAATTGATTTAGTCTAGTTTGCCACTGATGGGGATAAAAGGGTTCGAATTCTATCAGGGTATAATAAAAGAGGTTTTTCCTAAATGTTTTCCCAATTTTCCTTCTCGCAAATGAAGGTAAATTTACCCAAATTTTAATTTTTATAAATCCCTAGACCATAGGCGTTGTTAAGAAAAAACAAGGAAGATAAAACCACCCAACATTGGTTGACTTTTTCAAGGTGTCTTAATAACCTTTGGGGCTAGTCGCTACACTAATGGGGTATAGAGCTGTTGAAAGGTAAAATTCGAAAAAACTACACCCGCATTAGCGTGAAGATGGAAAGGAAAATACAAAGGTTTTTTATCGCCACGTCTTACTACACATTCGGGCTATACTACGCTTATGCACGTATTGCACTAATGGTTTTAGGGATTAGGAAGGATATATTTAGAGCAAGTGTGCCCTCATTCACGTGGAGGAAAAGTGTAAAACAATTTTGAAAGAACCACCCACAGTACACCCAATTGAGATTCAAACTTCAATTTCCCCGTCATGGTCAATATATTCTACTACGAGAGTGACGCGCTAAACCATGTGGCCGCCGAAGCGGGCTCTAAACAAAGCTAAATCATATGTGGGCCCGACTGGAATGCGAAAGCGACCAAGTGCAATGTCCGTTTTACCGGTGGTGGTTAGCGTTTGATTTTAGGACCGTGTTTTATTACCTGTTCAGGCTATACGCATGTGTACTAATTATAGTAATGTGGTAGGGATGAGGAAAGTGGAGTTTAGAGGAAGTGAACTCTTATTCACATGGAGGGATAGTGGAAAACCATTTAGGTAAAAACCTTAGTTTACCCGACCAGAATCAAACCTCGATCTCCCCATCATCGTAAATCTAGTCTATTGCAATAGTGACACCTTAAGGCTTGAAATATTATTATTATTATTAGCACCACATTCTTACTACCCGTTCGGGTTATACGCACTTACGCTAATGTGTAATGGTAGGGTGATTGTGAGATGAAATGGAGGACCTACCGTTTAAAGTGGAATCCGAACCACGGTGGTGGCCTGGCATTCCCCACAGGCTTAACATAACTTATGCTGCCGCTGAAGAGGCTTATAAAATTTAACACTTTTAAAACAAACGATATGCGCAACGATTAGTTTATATTAATTTTTTAGAATATTTTTTTTATAATTCTATCAAAAGAAGCCAACATTCGTGCGTGTTTCTGAGTTCAGAACGTTGGTTCTATCAGCAATACACCAACAATGCGCGCACCACAATGTGGTCGGTCGTTATTAAATATAACAACGCGAATACTTACCGAACATAAGGTAGAAAAGAGTAAGAGAAAATCGGAGCCAGGTGAACCCTACCCTTGAATCTAAAATGGGTCCTTCTCGAGCCCTCCACTCTCGGCTAATATAAAGTAAATACTGGGTGACTTTGAATGAGTGTGCCAAAATGAGATGAAAATATTGGTATAAGAAACTCGTGGTCGACGATGTCACCGTAAGACTCTGTGTAACTTCAAACATTTGAAATGTTGTCTCAAGTCGAGGTAACCTTTCTGTCACAACGCGGTGCTATATGGTGTTGGCACTATCGAAACTTCGTGCCTCATCCAACCAAAGGTCACATGATTACTGCGAGTATGCCTCATCACAGAGGCAACAGATCCGTGACATATAGAGCGGAACAGAGATGGAGGAATACACATTCCGGGAGATAGCTGACATGCACCTTGTTTACGGGTGTTCACAATCACCCTGTGTGTTATCGTAGAGGAATACGTGAGGTTATTTCTCTTACTAGGTAGAGGGGGGGGGGTATGGGTGATGTTATGTGCCGTTTATGTTAAGTATGGTTGTGGTTGGTTGTGAGCTGGAGGTAATATTGAGAGGCGGACAAGAATGGGCGCGTGCTTTGTGGTTGTTTTTGTTCAAAGGAGGACCGGACCATATGGTATGTCTGGTTGGCCGCAACATGCCACACGTGTGTTCTGTCCCGACAGTTACATTATCTAAACGAGGACAACATTTGGTCTTCCGATGATTGTAGGTGGACCTGTTCACTGTCTTTGAGTGCTGGTGCGGGCCACTTGTGCTAGTTCGGGGTTTGTTTGGTTTGGTTAAGAGTAAGCACTTTGACTCAAGCGTGCACAGCAGGAATGTGGAACTGGTGGTCCGCGGGGCACACGTGGCTCACACAATCCATTAATAAGGGAGGCCCGGCGGAAATTATGATAAAAGAACAAACCATGCTGACCAGTTCTTACTTTTACAAACATAGTAGAAAAAAATCCATTTGGGAATGTGACGAGACGAATGCTACTCTATTATATAGGTAGGTGAGAGAGAGATGGGGGGGGGGGAAGGAGAGTGAAAGGAAAAGCGAAAGAGAGAGACTAGAAACTTGCTATGGTGACTCCACCCTCCTTCCTTTACGAGAAATCTAGCGAATACTACGTAAAGTTTAACAAAAGGGTCATGTGTTTGGTAAAAAAAGTAAGCGTTAAAATACTTTTTTAACAAAGTAAGCAATCAGGATTGGAAAAGAATACAACAATAATCCTTATTATAATATTCACAGAGGGAAATACGATTTTTTGTGTAGTAAAAATGAAAGAAAATAATAAAAACACCAACACGTGTTCCTTCCTGTTAGCAAAGTAAATGAGACATCAGGGAAAGCAAGCAATTTATTAAATAATTAAATTTTGATTGAAACTCCAAAAATTCCCAATGTCGCCCTTTCGATTAGTTGGTTGATCCTAGCGGTCGACGACGGGAGAACCACTAATGTGGTCTATAAGTAAGTTCTCAAATAATGACTAATGTGTGATTAAAAGCATAATTACATGTGTGTATCCATTCCCCCATAGGCTACCTGTCTTTGACCAATTTTTCTACTTTTCATATGTGAAGCACACCTTCAATTTTATAATAATAAAATAATCGGAACACCCGACCTGCACGAAAGTGTTAAATCTATACGGTTTTACTATCACTATTTAAAATGAGCGAAACGCTGTCAATCTAAACCACACCCGGGCGAAGCCAGGCACGACAGCTAGTGTGTGCGTGCGTGTGTGTGTGTTTGTGTGTATGTGTGGGCGCCTGGGGCTAGAACGCCCCATTACGCGTCATACGGTGGCACACATATCAATCCATCAATAAAATTCTGACCACTGCATGAAAACAAGGGAAATAGTACCATAAAAGTGAATTATTGCTTTCGAGGTGGTTTAAGGGCATTACTACCACTGGCAACTCTAGAGCTTCGCAAGGATACATGAATTCAGCTTTTATATGGTAGTGTACGTCAAGCAGCCTTGTTGTGTCGGCACAGAGGCACAGACGTAAGCTGATACTCCGTGGGCCAACTGTTTGAACTTAGGGTTTGATAATTTCGTTGGCTGGTCAGTGATGAAGCATCAGAGTAGCAAGAGCCTGGATGTATTGATTAGCTTGCAAAAAGATTACATTTCTGGCTTTCTTATCTACATATATTTTAAACAATTCTTGATTATCTTTCATGAAAGTTGCGATACTTGAACATCGATTTTAAATAGGTAATAAGAAAAAGTTATTATTATATTTATTGTTATTATTATTATTATTATTATTATTATTATTATTATTATTAGCACCACGTCTTACTAACCGTTCGGGTTGTACGCACTTACGCTAATGTGTAATGGTAGGATGATTGTGAGATGAAATGGAGGACCTACAGCTTAACGTGGAATCCGAACCACGGTGGAGGCCTGGCATTCCCCTCATTCACAAGTTGTGATTAATACACGTCTTGTCAGAGGTGAAGGAAGGGTTTGGCAATCAGATAATTCTATGCCGGGACCAAGGTTTGAACCCCGGACCCCCAGCACAGAAGTCAGACACCTTACCCCTAGAAACGCCAGGTCACCGATAAGAAAATGTTATGTTAAAATGACGAGTTGCTCGTTAAATATACAATATTTAAAACCTTTTTGGATTACGTAGTGTTGACCAGTAGTTCCCAAACTTTCTCTACTCGCAAACCTCTTTCACAAACATTGAGTTACACGAACCCCCTGAGATATGTTCATAGCCACCTACCTAGGGACGTAGGATAGTTGGTACCTGCTGATGTATGACACTTATAAATTAAGATTTGGTCATAAGGTTTTGCGTTAAATTTCTAAATAGAGCTCTTTATAATCACACACAGCTTAATATTTTAACACCAGGATCGAAGATAAACATATATCTCAGCTGGTCTGGTTTTATGGTGAATGGGAGGTCATGGTTTAAGCCTCACTGGGTGTACAGAAAGCCCCCCCCACCCCCCTTTCCAATAAAACGCGGGTACATCACTCCAATAAGTATACCCATTGTGTGATTAAAATGTGAATATGCCGGACAGGTAGTAAGAATTAGTGCAAACATTTTATTTAAACACAGTAACTATCAAATATTAGGTGGACTTGTCCCACAATTTTGTACTCTGCCACGTGGGCCGGATGACAGGAAAGGAAGGCTTGTGGATGATTTGACACTGATTCTCACTTCAAATTACAAGACATTCAGGGAAATTAATTAATTATAAACATTTTATGTTGCATTACGTTCTATAATCCCTTTGCCACAGAGATAGGTCCCTAACCTAGATTTGGCCCGCTGCCAATCAGCCTTCCATATTAGTAAAAAAAAAGGTTTTAATGATCTTTGGACCTTCCATAATTTCGAAACTTTTTCGGATGTCATCGAAAAGGTTTCCTAAGATATTATAAACTGTTTCAACTTATTTTGTGTGCACATAGCCTTTAAACACCCGTTTGGGCTACCCATATATCCACACTGATGAGGTAGGGATGCGGCAGGTAGAGCTTAGAATAAATGTAGCCGTATTTGTCAAAAGACGCGGAGAGAAATAGAGATAAGTATGGAAAACCATTTAGGGAAAAACACCGTTAGAACACACTAACCGGGATCCGAATCCCGAGCTCTCTATCAGTGGCAAACCAGAACAAACGCGGTTGGACACTTTCGCCCTCGTGCCGACCGGAACGAGCTTTGACATTTTCCAAGAGCACGTTGGTACGCCGCTACGGTTAATTGCATGTCCCCCGACGTGAGGCAGGTCGCTCCTCGCGGTCCTTGCGTCGTGGGAGTTCTGCTACGGGAGAGGAACGAAGAATTCCGTCACGATGACAACGAACAAGAAGACCTTACCACCCAACAATTTACTTGCACGTGAAATTCAACCCCTCCTTTAAAAATAAAACTTCACGTCATCCGAGCGCACGGAGCTCGTTCAAGCGAGCTTCCCATGAAACCGTGTTCCCCGCTTCACCGTGGGGGTATTAGTTTTAAGGGCACCAACTACTTGAGAAGAAATATCTTACCTTGCGGTATTTTTTTTAGCGAATGGCAGTTCTGAAGCTTCAAAGCCATCAAAACAATCCTAGATTATTGTCTAATATTTTGTTGTGGCCTCATTAAAAAATTATATTATTTGTTTGAAGAAGGCCGTCACCATTAGCCCTGATCTAAGAGCTGTGACATCTCACATGACTCTCTTGAAAATGAACCTTTTTTTATCAACTAGTCTGATTACCTGTTCAGATTATACACTTATAATGAGGTAGGGATGAGAAATAAAGAATGTTTGAGGACAACTACCCGAATTTGCGTTGACGGAGAGTTATACATCTTTTAGGAAAAAACACCCTATATAGACCCGACTGAAATCGAACCCCTATCTTCCCGTCATCAGTAGGCCAGTCTAACACGAGAGTGGCGCCTTTTAGAACCTTCGGCCACTGAAGCGGGTGAAAAAGAACTAATTTCACGTTTGTTTTTCTATATTTAAAAAAATCCATGGTGCCAGCGTAAAAAAAACACTATAAACTAAAAGTGTGTTTTTTTAATCCTATTGTGACCATTAGATACTTTTTACCTACACCTTGGCACTAGGTATATTTAAAAATAAATGGTACCGAGCTCCGCACTGACTTTCTCGCTCTATTGTTTAAAAATGGAGATATTTACTCAAAGCTGGTAGTATATGTGAAGCGAAATAATACACACTAGCAAACTCAAGCATAGTTTGCACTATATTTGTGTAAAACATATTTTTTTTTAGTCCCGGTTTTAAATTTTATAATTTTGTTTTTAAAGAATTAATGTCCTCATTTGTATGTTTGAACCGATAAAATAGATAAATGTTTGGTCCACAAGGGTCAATACTTCGTATTAAAATTTCAACTTCCGGTTAAAATTTTCGACATGTTATTAGGTATTGCAAATCTTCATGCCATCGCATTGCTATTAAATTCCCCATTTATAAATTTTGACCAATAAAAATTGTAAATATTAACTATTGAGTCTAAAATGGAGACAGATCATTGCTGTACAAACATTTCTCCTATGATCTAAGAGGTTTAAGGAAAAAAACCATACTTTTTTTAGATACTTACTTATATTTAATTACTCTATGGCATTGGAGAATTATTGCGTTCAAACTTAAGTAGTATGTCTTTACAACTAAGGCTCACAAAATTGTATTAATATATTTACCAATAATTCAGAAACTGTTGGACTTAGAAAAATATATTTCATATACGTTTATTTTTTATTTTTAATAGTACTACAATATTGCAATGATAAGTTATTTAGTATCTCAAATAGTTGCGGAGATACGCAAGTTTCTGCTTCTGTAAAGTACCCTAAAATGTAAGTTCATGGTAAAATGAAAATAGCCAGTTTATTTATAATCTTAATCATCGTTAGATCCGATTTTGAGACAATCTATTTTTTCGCTTTTCGCCCTTTATTAAACAACTCTTAATTTTAAGTTTAAACAGACACACAGACAGACGGCATTGCAAAGACAACTTTTTAGTATTCGGGGGGTCATGAGACGTCAACATAACATCCATCAATATTTCAGGTTAGGTTTTTTTTACGGTCGTAATACTTTACCTTTAGTGTTCGAAAAGTCAAAAAATATATATATTTGCGTATAGCTTGAAAGTTATTGGTTTTATAAAAATATTCTTTGATTAAAATATTTGTATTATAAATATATATACATATTTGTAATGATAAGTAATTTCATTTCTCAAATAGCCATTTTGTTTGGAATATTTATAAATGAAATTTAATCAAAATCGTTCAAACTAATATTGAGAAAATCGACTTTTTCTCTTTTTGCCCTTCAGTAAAATACCCTTAATTCTAGGTTTAGATAACCAATTTCAAAACCCCTCTGGGCAACCCTATGAGAACCCTAGATACCAAGTTTTAGCCTAATCGGTAAAATAGTTTAGGCTCTAGTTGGAGGAAGGGACAGACAGACAGACAAACGGAAATTCAAAAAACCACTTTTCCGGTTATGGGGGGGCGGGGGGGGCATGAAACGTCGAGATTCATCAAAACCTCGAGTTTAATTTTTTTTGAAGATACAATACTTTCTCTACCTGTAAGATAGCGAGAAAAAAAAATGTATATATATATATGTGTGTGTATGTGTATGTATATGTATGTATATATATATATATATATGTTTATTAATGAAAGATATGTGTACGTCTGTAAACCGTCTCAGCGTCTACTTAAGGCAAACCCCGCAAGGGAATCACTTTACTTTCTTTGCTTAGCACATTCTACTCCCCATTACAAGCAAAAGTACCCTCACCCCAAATTCTTTCGTATTTCTAGCCGTCCGAGTTACCAGCTTTTTTAAGTTAACAGGTTAAGGATGAGGGGTGTACAAACCAGAGAAAATGTACCCAAACTGGCAAGAAAGGAAAGTGGGAAAGTGGGAAACCATTTAGGAAAATAAACCTACACATACCCAGCTAAGATTCGATCTCCAATCTCCCGATCATAGGCCAACCTGACTAGACGAGCCTAAAATTATTCCATGAGTCCACCGATATGGGTATGACTTTTAGTTCAACTTGCATCTATCTATTTCACTCTTGAATTGATTCATTCTCTTTGAAAGAAAAAAAAATGAAAAAAAAATTACGTTAAAATGTTCAACCAACCTATACTAATAGTGGCCCACAACTTACAAACTAACAAAACACCACCTCAAGGCGGTTTTTTCATCATCATGAAAGCGGAAAGACAATAAATGTGTCGGTCTCGTGAATCAACCCCTACACACCTAGATTAGTAAGGCAGACGCACTACCAACAGAGCTGTTGTGCCAATATTAATAATATAAAGGGTTTCAGTGTAAAGCGAGGGTGAACAATTTGAGAAACCTACTTCGGTGGCCGCATGGTCTAAGGTGTCACACTCACACTAGATTAGACTGCTGATGACGAAATCTAGGTTCGGTCGGGTGTACTGAGAGTCGTTTATCCGAAATTGTTTTCCATTTTCCACTCTCCCCCAATGCAATTTTGGGTAGACTTCCTTTCAAAATAACCTTCCTCATCCATAAAACCATTAGTGTAATTAGTACATAAGCGTGTATAACCCTAACAAATAGGCAGTAAGACATGGTGCTAATATATATATGATCAGTTCTGAGTCAAATCTATCCACGTATGATGGGCTCTACGAGCTGTTCAAACGGTTACAGCTGTCCTGACACGTGCACAGCCACTAAGCTCTACGATATCCATAGAACGGAAAGTTATTTATAAAAATGCACTTCCTCTACTGAATATGCAAACGGCATTTACAAGCCGCCCCCCAAAGTTGCCAGTTGTCAGTGTTAAATGACAAGGGGGAGGGGGGGGGGAGTAGATGCAGAACATTGGCTGAATTGGGGCTCGGGAAAGAGGGAGGAGGGACAAGGGGGAGGGGAGGGGAGCAGGAATTCGACATTTTCACACCCACCAATTTAACCCTCGAAATATTTATGACGTTTCAAATGTTTCCCGATTAATATTCACGTGCGTCTAAATCACAAAGTGACGCATGTGTGAAATGGTTCGCGTCACACATTTCGTATCGTAGTGATTTACACCCATTGTCAGTCTGTCAAAAAATCTGGAGAGAGGGTGAGAGAATCTCTATAGCAATTGTTACGAGCTACTGTTTGCGAATGTTTGATAATCAGAATTGTACAATGTAACTTTTTGTGTGCATTGTGTCTTACTATTCATTCATACTTTCCACATTTAGTTACATGAATGTGGTAAGGATGATAAAGGTAGAAATTAATGATAATGTACCCGTATTTGCATAGAAGGAGAGGGAGAAGTCATAAAGGAAAAGATCTTAATAGACCCAAACAGGATTTGAGTCTCGCCTGTCAATGACAAAACAAACTAGATGAGTTTAACGATTAGGGCCCAGCCGTTAAGGGTAGCACCACTTATTCTCGGTCAGATGTACGATTTGAATTCTGTATGAAAAATATGTTGTGTTGTTCTGCCTTTTCGGAATAGAGACACAGGATGAAGGTGAGATTTGATTAAATCACTTGTGGAATTAAAACCCAGTTGAAAATACTGTACAACTTGCCATCTAGTGTTAATGATGATTTAATTTTTATAATCAAGATGATTTAGTATTTAGAATTAATATGACTTTATACTCATAACCATGATGATTTAATTTTTAAAACCAAGATGGTTTTATATTTATAATCAAGGTAATTTCATATTAATAATAAAGATGATATAACATTTATAATCAAGATAATTTCATATTCATAATCAAAATTATTTCATATTTATAATCAAGATGATCTCAAATTTATAATCAAGATGATTTCATTTTTAAAAGCAAAATGATTTAATATTTATAATCAAGATGATGACATATTTATAACCAAGATGATTTTATATTTATAACCAAGATGATTTATATGTTATATTTAGCATCGCGTCTTACTACCCGTTCGGGTTATACGCTTTAAGTACTATTTACTCTAATGGATTAGGAATTGGGAAGGTTGAATTAGAGGAAGTGAACCCGCATTTGCTTGGAGGGATGGTGGAAAACCATTTAGGAAAAACCATCTCCAGCTCACCCGACCGAGATTCGAACCTCGATCTCCCAGTCCTCAGCAGTGTCGAGCTCAACACGACTAGCGCGTTAGCCAACTACGCCACCGAGGCGGGTATTTATGTGTTACCTCGATCACATTCTTGGACAAGTTTCCCGTTTAGTTAAGTTCATAAGGGTTTCATCAATTCACTCTTTTAAATAGGAAAATGTATAGAGCAGCCTGAATAAAGTAATTCGAAATAGATAGAATCAACATCTCATTTATCAAGACGTGTAGTGATGGTATCTCATTTGTCAAGATATCTAGCTGTGACATCTCATCGATCGAGACATATAGTTGTGGCATCTCATTTTGTCGCGACATCTAGCTATGTATTGTATCTCATTTGTTAAGAAATGTAGTTGTGGCATCTTATTTGTCAAAATATCTAGTTGTAACATCTCATTTGTCGAGATATCTAGTTGTTGAATCTAATTGGTGGAGATATCTAGTTGTGGCATCTCATTTGTCGAGACATCTGGCTATGTATTGTATCTCATTTGTTGAGACATGTAGTTGTGGCATCTTATTTGTCAAAATATCTAGTTGTAACATCTCATTTGTCGAGATATCTAGTTGTGGAATCTAATTGGTGGAGATATCTAGTTGTGGCATCTCATTTGTTGAGATATCTAGTTGTGGAATCTAATTGGTGGAGACATCTAGTTGTGGCATCTTATTTGTCGAGACATCTAGCTGTGGCATCTCATTTGTCGATAAATCTAATTGTGACATCTGAATGGTCAATACATTTAGTCACGGACCACGTGACTGGTTCTGGGGTTTTGACCTCCGGCGTGGAAACCTTCAGAGGTAAAAAGTGGTGTAGCTTAAAGTAAATAATGTCAACGACGTGCACACTCAGTAGTGACCGAACTATATATAGCCTGTAGTCAAAACCTAGTATTTGCAGGGCTGGTAAACATTCTATGTTTAGAAATTCCTTGATTTCTCCAGGTTTTCCAGAGAAAAAATGTTATCTGAAATAAAACCTTTTTTCCCGTCGTTTTGTATATTTATGGAAGGATTATTATATTATTATATATTATATATATGTACAAGTTATCCGAAATCGGTCCTACCCCATTTATTTCTGACAATTGAAGTTCTACCGTATCTCTTCAGTAGATATGTTTAGTTTAATTTGCTGCATGTGATAATCTCAACAATTCTTTAATATCGGTCTTGGGCATAGCGACATTTGGCTAGGCCTTTTATTTTTATTTTAAAATTTAACCATCCAATGTTGAAATAGGTTTTTAACCTTTCACAGTGATATATATCACGCAATGCTCATGATAAACGAACACAAAAATTCTTCTATGCGTGATATATATATATCACAATGCTCATGATAAACGAACACAAAAACTCTTCTATGTATTAATGTATTAATATAGATCTTAATATTAATTAATCACATTTAAATATTTAAAATAATAATGTGTTAATAATACTACCATCTCACATCAATTTATTCTTGTAGAGAGAATAAGCCCAGCATTTTAGTTGTAGATATTACAACTAGAATCAAGCGACGCATAGTGGAGGTTTTATTTTTTTAGCACCGCGTCTTACTACCTATTCGTTATACGCTTATGTACTAATCACACAATTACTCTAATAGATTAGGGATGAGGAAGGTTGAATTTATAGAAAGTGTACACTAATTTGCATGGAGAGAAAGATTGGGAAACAACTTAGGAAAACCACCCTCAGTACACCCGACCGGGAACAAACCACGATATCCCTGTGTCTATTGCGAGAGTGACCCCTTAAACCACGCGGCCAATGAGGTTGGTCAGATTTGATAAAAATACAAACTTGAAAAATAAATTGTATAATATGTAAAAAAAATTAAAGTGCTCTCAAGTATAGTGTTGTAAAATGAAGAATCTAGAAAGGCGAACTACTATAGCCTATGTCATTTTCCGACTCGAGCGTAAGAGGGTGTGTAACTAGCTACCCGGTTAGTCGGCCGTGGGACAGGCTCTTAAGGGGGCATGGAAGAGAACAACCGGTATGGTTGCAGTTTTTATAACAAAAAGCTTTTTGGGACAAAATAAATAAGATGTTAGTATAGTAAGGTAGATTTAATTTCATTTCATATCACATAAAAGTAATTTTAACATTTCTTGAATGTCTTCAGCTTAATGGCATTGGATTACTTCCTTTACTCTATATTTATTATTGTTTCCAGCCAGTGGCCTGGGTCAGTATTTTATTCAAGCCATATATTTTCCACTACCGGCTTGCTAGGCCTGGCGTAGCTTCATATGCCTTGTAATCTAACTTAACACCAGGACAGGAACAACATCCAGTCCCCGGCCGTTAATTAATCACTGTGTAAGGTTAAACACCTATTTAAACATTGGATGATTAAAGTTTAAAATAAAAATAAAAGGCCCAGACAAATGTCGCTTATGCCCAAGACAGATATTAAAGAATTGTTGAGATTACCACATGCAACAAATTAAACTAAACATATCTACTGGAGAGATACGGTAGAACTTCGATTGTCAGAAATAAATGGGGTAGGCCCGATTTCGGATAACTTGTACATTCGAGTTGTGGTGGTAGAAATAAACATGTATTTAGAAACTTTGTTGAGTTAGATAATAAACAACATAAAATAACGTGTCTGGATTGTCATTGATGGAAACTACCTCAAGATCTCCCGGACATCAAAAGAGAGCCTAAAAGACAGGAGCAAAAAGCCGGACAGTTACAACTTGAGTTAAGATGTTAAAGTTAAGTTGAGGAATTCATGGAGATGTTTGTTTCAATCATTCATGGGTGGACTGTGACAGAATTAAATTTTGGGCAAATTTAATCCCGCCGGTTACACCTGTATAGCAAAACAAAACGGTGTTTTGGTTAACCAAAGTTCTGCTGTAGTTTATTTATTTTCAGCAAAGAAAAATTTTTAATTATAAAAAATAACAAAAAATTTGACCTTGAAATTGCGCTTCCTTCCATTCTACGTTAAGGTAAAACAGTCTCAGCGGGCCTAGGTACAAAAATTACCCAAAACATTATTACAGTTGTTTATTTTCCAACATGAATGCAGCCAGAGCACATTATAATCGATTATGCACACCTTACATAGTACTGGGTGATATGGCAGCAAACAAACTTTCAAATATAAATGTTGATATTTAGCTATTTTGTAAAAACTGAAAACTAGATAACGCCAAATCGTAAAGGGTTGCATTAATGTTGCGGAGAATTGGTGGGAATTGGCAACTATGATATTTTCATTATTATTTTTAAACCACGCCTTTCTAATCGTTTGGGTAGTATGCATTTAGTTACACTAATAAGGAAGAGATGAACAAGGTATGATTTAGAGAAAATGTACCCGGATTTGCATGGAGGGAAATTGCGAGGCTATGCTATTATGTTTATTGTAAAACGTTTAATGAAGAGAAAGAATCGATGGAAAACAGCCAGCTGTTCAAATAAAATGTTATTGAAGGTTTGATCAAAATGTCCAAGAATGTCCATTTTACACCACTAATTTAAACTACTCCACTACGTCTACAATTTGTTGTTTATAGCCCAAGTAGTTGCAGAGCTTTAATGATGAACACAAACCGAACGTTTGTTGAAAGTGTCAATAACAACCCGCTAATGAAATGTGTATAAACATGCAAGTGTGAATATTAACAATATAGTGACGTGCATACGTGTCATGATCATGCAGGCCTGTCATAAATGGGGAGATTCAAACATAAATAGATGATGACAACGTGTATGATAGATCGTGTGTTAACGATAATGATAAAGCATGTAAAGTATTATCCAGTAACGGGCCGTTTAAGAGCTCATGGGCCATTTTTGAAAATTATTGTGACATGTTTGCTATTTATAGTAAATTACGGTAAGGGAAAATGAGTATGCATAGTGTGTGTGTGTTTGTAGGCCTAAGTTCCTTAGTTAAAAGGCTATGCATGTAAATAAAAGAGTTAAATTTATATAAAACTAGCAAACCTGTGCGCAAATAGCGCAATATCTAAGAACAATATTCAGTTCGCCACCTTCTCGTTCCTCGATAAAGATCTTGACTCCTTTAGAAGACTTTGAACGACTCATAGACCTATAGCTCCAGCGGTTACTGAGATACGCGGTGGTAATAAGGGGAGAGGGGAAAAGGGACTGAACTTTTCGACCTTCAGTATAATTTGTTGTAATTTTTAGAAGTGGTTGCACATCTTCAGGTCAACACATTGTTATTAAAGTCCTCATTTATCAATTTACAGCCATAAAATAGGTCGATATTGGGTTTGACAGGAATAAACACTTTCGATATACCTCTCGTACTAAAGAGATACCAAGAATCTCTTTTCATAAGAAAACAAGACGCATCGAAGTGAGAATCTCCGTAATCAGATTTATTGTTTGTCCAAGTCACAGAGTTTGTAGTATACAGCCGAGAGTAAGTTTAGACGTTTTTAGATTTTTGTTCATCGGGAGCCATCTTAATAGCGACATTCATAGAATAGCGTAAATTACGTATAAATTCCGTCCTCGCAATTTTATTTTAAATCTTTGATGGTATAGTCTTTGAAGTCAATGATTTTTTTCAATATGTTATAAATCTGTTTTGTATGATTAGAGAAACTGCTGTCATAAGACACTGTAGTTTTCATAAATTGCGACTTCCACTATGAATAGTTTTTAAATTTTTGGGCAATAATCTGTTTGTGCTGCCAGCAGCTAAAGATTGAACTTAGACTTTTGAATTTTTTTTTCTTTAGAAAACTCCTGTTCTTTTTGATTAGCATTAAAATTATTTATTATATAACAATTTTAACATATTTATCGAAATTTACCCATCAAAAATTTGATAGAAATTTTAAAAGTAATTTAGAAAAAAGACAATGGTTCCCAATGTTCCCAAATCAAAAATCCTTTTTATTAAGTCAGTAGGAGAATTACGCTGACAACTACCACCAGCTTATATTAAACACAGAATAAGAACAAATTTTAATGAAATATTTTTGGAAAAATGTATGGAAATCGCCCAATAAAAAAATCAACCAAATGTTACATTGATATTATTATTGTTATTATCATCAATAACGCCACGTATTACTACCCGTTCGGGCTATACGCACTTGCGCTAATGTGTAATGGTAGGGTGATTGTGCTATGCAATGGAGGACCTACAGTTCCACGTGGAATCCAAACCACGGCGGAGGCCCAGCATTCCCCACATTCACAAGTTGTGATTAATACACGTCTTGTCAGAGGTGAAGGAAGGGTTTGGTAATCAAATAAATCTCTGCCAGGATCGAGAATTGAGCCTCGGACCCCCAACACAGAAATCTGATACCTTACCCTTAGACCCCCAAGTACCCCACTAGATAATACAACTATTAGTCTTGGCATAAGGTTTATTAAACGGATTAATTCATGGAGTAAGTATGATGAGGGCAATATTAGGAAATGCACCCACAAATGTGGATAGATGATGGGAAAACCACAAATAAATCATATAAGTGGAAAAAATACTCCCACCGGTAATCGAGTTAATTTGCGAGACATCCACTTCAGTGGCCACATGGTCCAAGGCATAACTCTCGTGCTAGACTAAGCCGCATATGACGGGAAGATTGAGATTCGAATCCCGGTCGGGAGTCATGAGGGTGATTTTTCCAATATGGTTTTTCACTATTACTACACGCAAATGAGGGTACACTTCCTCTAATTATAGCCTCCTTCATCCGTAAAATCACTAGCGTAGTTGGTACATAGGTGTATAAACCAAACGGGATGTGGTGCTAAAAAAAATGCGAGACCAATGCTTTAGACCGTGTAAGCCCCAATGCAAGTGTTGGAATAATGGAACGTCGGCCTCCAGGATCAGAGTTGGATGTAGTAATTAATTCATTATCCTAGGTAAGTGTGTTAATTAGATGGTGCGTTGCCTAGGTTAAATTAACCCGTGATGAACCTCTCTGTTTGGAAAGCATATTTTATAAATAAGCCTACTAAATTACATAAAGGTAATTAGTGTTATTTTAAATAAGACTTGTACAGAGAAAAAAAATTCCCGTTTAAAAAAATTGAAATCGAGACTTCCATGATGAAAGCATCTTTAATGAACCTCACCTTTGTATCAGGCACCCACCCCACCCCCGTCTCTTTACCGTCTTTACCCTTTTGCTCCATCCTTTACCTCCCCCAACCCCAACTACCCCGGCTCAACCCTAAGTTAAACAGGCAGCGTTCGATTGAAATGCTAACTAACGGTTAATGTACCGGCTACACGACTCATCGTGACGGTCCGTGCATTATTTGAGTTGGACACACACACACACACATTCACACAGCAGTAATGAGCAATTTACTCGCCCTACCCCATTCACAGTACAAGTAATTAAAATTCAAATCCGCTTCATTACTAACCCCATAAAATTACTCCCTCCAGCTTCCCCCTAGTGCTCCCCCCTTACCCCCCGTGCTCCTAGAAAATGACTGCTGGAGGTAAAGAGAATGATGTGCTATATCGGAGGACGAATTAAAATGACGGCGGGCCAATAACATTCAAGTGTAATTTTCAGAGTCAAGCCCGTGGGTCAAATAGTCGCCATAGCTGCCAAAAAAACTTCAATAAACATAATATAACATTAATAATTTAGATCTAATCGATGATAAGCCTAGTGTTTCTGGTTTCTGGCACCAATAAATTATTATTTTCATTTATTAGATGGTTCTCAAAGGGGTGACGTGGAAATAAATAAGGGGAAAGTTATAATTAAGTTCACAAGTACTACGCCAGAAATGATTATTACTATCGTGTCCCTATAGTATTTTATAAATCACAAATTTTAAGTTCCTCCTTATTTTCCCTAACTCAGAGCACCTGGATATAGCAACGTTTCAAAATAAAAGCGGAACAAAATATATATGATGTAAATAAAAGATGCCACCCTAGTAAAAAAAAAAAGTAACTATTGGAAATAACTTATCATTGTAAAGTTGTAGTATTATTAAAAATAAAAATATTGTATTTGAAACATATTTTTATAAAACCAATATTTTCTTAACTATAAGGAGATTTGGAGTTCCTTGAAATGTGAACTTGATTGTTGTGCTCTTTGGTGGACAGAGATTCTTTTTCTTCCAATGTTTCTGTAACAGTGTATATTATTTAATTTATACTTTTTGGAAGAGTGTTTCTGGAGCAATGTAGACCAATATTATTTCGTTTCACAAATCTTAAGGGTTTTTAATAAATGTATTTTTAAAATAAAAGAGAAAGTCTGTGTGGTCCACCGTACCATTTATGTAAATTATTATATTTGATGAGTTTTACTAACAATACTTGTACAAATACATAATCACTTTATTAAAATGTGTTAGCTTTAAATAATAATTGGTTTTTTATATGAAAATTTTATGACCACACTAAATTTTAAGAAATCCATTTTACAAGGATTTGAAGAAAGTAGACAAGAGTATGGAAGAGCAAAAAAAAAAAAAAGTTAATTTGAGTATTAAAGGGGCTACTAACAATGCTCTTAATCAATATATATAATATAATATAATATATTAATATAATGAGTTCTTTTTTCCTTAATTTTTTTATGTAATACAATATATATACATATATATTCCTTAGGCTTAGTGCCAGTACTTCAATGACCATCATCCCCCAGTTTATGAAAAATATATAAACATCTTTGTATGGAAAAGTGCGCCTCACAGTGCCAGTGACGTGGTGTTTGACTAATGTGCGCATGCGCACATAGGAGGGAGGAGGGAGGAAGGCGAGACTGCCAGGTAGAGAAAGCACTGTTGCTCTCGCAGTGCCGGCTCTGGCGTGATGGTGGAAGGAAGTGTTTTTTTTACTCAGCGTGTGTTGTGCTTAAAAACCGTGTACCATATTCTTGAATGTGATAAAGTGTATAAGAGTGTAGAATTAGATTATTATTTTGCTTCCAACTATTCTATTTGATTCTTTTTTTTGGGGGTTGTTTTATTTAACAGAAATTCTAAATGCGCTTGCGGTACTTTAAATGGAGAAAAATTTCCTAAATTGTCATCCAGAGATCAAGGAGAAAATTGTTGAACTTTTTGCGCAAATTAAAACAAGAAGAATGGATTTAATTTTTAAATGAATAGTTCAAGCTTGAACTGTAACAATTTAAGTTAAAGTAACTAGAAAATGTTTTTTTATTAAGATTGTATCAAGTTCCTGAATAAATTTTCTATTTACATATGTTTTTTTACACAATTTTAAAACAAAGGCTAAAACATTTCTGGAGCAACACCACCACTAATTTTAGCTACGAGCCGTCACTGGTGAAGTGTGAAAAGTGAGAGCTGCGTCTTCTCTATAAAATACTGAAAAAAAACCCTGCACAGATGTACCAAAAAGAAATCCAGCGAAGCAGTTTGTCCTCCGCTAGTTAATTACAAGTGAATAGTGCTAGTTCTTATAAAACCTGAACTCTATAGGAGCTAACAGAGTGAATGTATATGTTTAAAGATTATTCAAGAAAATGTTTTCGTAGCTGATGACATGTTTTGCTCGGCTGCTCTTGAAAGGTCTAACCAGTGGAGTGGAACCGACCTCACTTATCATGATATTCAAACTAAATTTTATTATGTGTTCGTCATCCTTTTATTTAAATGTAATTAATGAGTTTAATTTAGGGTCTATTAACGACCTAATTTAAGAGAAAGAGAGATACTTGGAAGAAAACACATTAGCATGGAGAGAGAATTAAGAAACAAAAATAAAAATCACAGTTGTAAAATAATCATAGTACATCGGACAGGTTGATACGAACCCTGTAAAATTGAGAAAACCTGCAAATATCAGCAATAAGTAAGGGAGATTTTCCGATATTTTAAAAATAAATTTTTTAAATACGAATTAGAAGGGCACCCACAGTAAGCTATTAGTTTTATCTACAATTCATGAAATTTTGTGAAGAACACTGATATTATTATATTTTTATTTTAATAATGTTATTATGTCAAGAATTTGATAGAAACAGTGAACATGGCGATATATTGTGTTAGTAGCTTTGCTTATTAAATACGGGTAGAATACTAATTATTTTGGTTGGAAAACTTAAAATATCTTGGGAATCTAAAAACTTAAAATGTGTTTCAACCTCGATCTGTATAAAACTCGAGCCTGACCTCCACGTCAAAGGAGATAAAGTGATCTGTGAGTCTAACGTTTTAAACAACCCGGACAACGTTACTGGCAATATGAGGTTGTATTCCTCAATATCTGGTGAATGGTTGGATACAATATTCTTATATGATACGAGATACAGGTATGTAATTCAGAGAAAAAAAACATTGTTCTTTTCCTGTTTAAATATGTCTACGTATGTTTGGTTTAATGGCTTACATTTTTATTTAAAGCTCTAATCATTTAGAAAATTATCTTTTAGTAGAGTTTGTGAAACAAAGCACAAATGGTAAAAACTATCAAACAGTGATAAAGGGGGGAGGGGGAGATGTGAACTACTATGAAGTATTTAGTAGCGAGATTATGGAAAATATGGCGTATGTAAGTAGGCCTATATAATGTTCTTTATTGTATTTTTAATTTGGAGCTTGAGGGCTCCTGGTGGTCTGAAAAATAGACTAGTCTTAAGATAATTAATAAATGAACGACACAATTGAACACACTACTATCTCTCATAAAGTCTACAATAATTTGAAACCAAATGTTCGAATACCAATTTTCAGTAAATTACTCTTAAATTAATTTGCCTCTAAAATACAAGCATAGAGTGTTATTTATTAAAAATAAAACACTAGATTACATAGATATCAATTTTTAAGAAATGTGTTAGAATAGTTTCTTGTTTTCAAAAATAGGTAACTTGTAAATTACACATTAATTTTAGAGATATAATTAAAATCACAATCTCCCCTAAACTCTATAACATCTACAGTAATTATAAATTTTGAATGAAGTCCATCAAATTGTTTCGAACTTAGCCTCAGGTAAATACAGACATAGTGACAAATTAAATGGTACGACCTGCTTTTTTTGATTTAGGGGGCACTTAAAACTTAGAGATCCATTGTAATTCCGAAGCAATAAATGTTATCGGTTACAATATGGTATTTATATAAGAAAGTGTAAATTATATCTACAAGCAATGAAGTGCAGGAAAACTATGCTTTGTTGTGATTTCTAAAAACTCATATGAATCAAAATGATAGCCCAAACAATAATCAGACACTTGCTCATTTCCCGACGAGATTGGATTATTTCCACTAGGTATCCGAAATGGTGCAAAGCCAACATGATCGAACACATCCTTAGGAGGGAATGTCTTCTGTACGACATAGAAGGCATGGTTGACGGAAAGAGGAGCGTCGGAAGAAGGAATCAAATATTGGATGACTTGAAGGAAAGAAGAAAATTCTGGGAGCTGAAGAAGGAGGCAGAGGACAACAAGGTGCATTGGTGGCTTAAGTTCGCTGACAAAAGGAATTGACCTGTCACAAGACAGAACAGCTATTATTATTATTATTATTATTATTATTATTATTAGTAATAATAATAATAATCCAAAATTAGTTTTATATGTGTTGACATAAATGTTGTTTTAATACTTGATTAAATTTAATTAATACTGGAAGTTTTTCATAAATGTTAATCTTTAACTTTACTCACATGTTTAGCACCATCATGGGTGGCTTCAATTTAATGTCAATGCAGCTATTACACTCACCTGAAAACAAAGAAAAGTGTAATTAGAAGACAACCAAACAATTATTTAAGACTACCAGAAGTTCGTGGCGTTAGCCGTGGTATGGATTGCATGGCTACCCCTGGCAACGCTTTTCTTTTCTTCAAACAGACAGAAAAATAAACTATTCGTATTAGTTCATCCGACCAAGTTTTTAATTGATTTAAAAAAATTGAATCAAAATTTTAAAATTCCTCTTCGAGATGCATATGTTCGTTCACAGGGTCTACTAATTTTTAAATGTCAGCCCTATGTGTTCGGTATATATATATGAGCAAAATTTACAAGACTTTTGGAATCTTATAGCAAATGTTGACTTTTTTTTTCAAAATAATATTTTAGAGAAATTGAATACGTTAAGAGCGTGCATCATAACAGGCCCAACTCATCTCCAGGCTCACGCGAGGTATGAGAGTAAAAGGGAAAAGAAAATACCTACGATGTGCCAGAAATGTGTGCAGTGTATTCGTATTTGAATGATTACTTAAAATTGTACGTGGTGCCGATGGAGCACCAAGAGACAAAGTTTCTTTTTAATAACAACTATTTCAACAATGTTTTGTAATAGGAACATCTATTAACTCTTTATCTACATTAATGTTTAATCATAAATGATTAACACACGATAAATTCGTGTAAACTTACGGTTTCAAGCCGACTGTACCACAGAGATGATTAGATTGTGATGCACGTTCTTAATTGAAGCATGTTACCATATATCGTGTTAGTTAACCTTATGTTATTTTGGATGGGTGACTAGGCACGATTATTGAAAGTTTAAGTTTATTTATGATACAGTTTTAACGTTTAAGTAGTAGAACTTCAATTTAATTTTTGTAGCCTAGTCGTAATTCCGGTCCAGTTTATTAACATTTAACTACCCGCACCGGTATCCGCATGGTTTAGGCCGTGAATTTTTCAGTAGACGTAGACTGCCAATGATGGAAAGAGAACGAGGTTTAAATCTCGGTCGGATTTACTGAGGATGTTTTTTCCAAAATTGCTTTCCACTTTACCTCCATGTAAATGCGGATACACTTCCTATACACATAGCCTCCCCAACCTCTAAAACTACTAGCGTAGTTAGTACATAAGCCTACACAACAAACGGGTGGTAAGACGCGCTTTTAAAATATACAGACAAAAATATTTGTAGTAAGGTAGTAGGGAAAAAGGTAAAATTCTAGAGGAAATATATTCACGTTTGCGTGCAGGAGTAGAGGAAAACACTTTGGTGGAATCCAGCTTCAGAAAACTCGGCGGGAATTCCAAAGTCAAGCTCTCGTCGTCAAAATAAAAAAACTACTAGACAGAACTAACGTTTGGACGCTGAGATGTTAAAATTAAGAGACGGGTCGAATCCTATAATTATCAGATCTGAATCTAGAAATCTAATATTAAATTTTATTTAGAATCTCTAATCCAAATTTGAGTCCTCAAATCTTTAAAAATATATAATATTAGTTAAAGAGAAAATATATAAAAGTGAATAAAAAATGATATTTTAAACTTGGTGCCACTAAGAAATAATATTTTGTTAGTGATGTATATTACGTCATCATAAATAACACACAATACTCACATTAATATAATTTTGTCCTTTTTTTGTGTGTGTGATTTTGTTATTCTCTCAACTACACACATATTTATAATCCCTTCCACCAATTGCTTAAAATTTGTATGTCATTAGTAATAACCTTCATAATAATTTGTATTTGAAATAAATTTTTGAGATTTTAACTAATCTCGAATCTCTCGAATACCATAGGTTTCGAGGATTCGGGCGTCCCTTTTCTGATTAAAATTGTTTATATAACAATGAAAATATTATGAACGGCTCTATACAACTTTTCTTTTAGAAACATGAACTGCTAGCTATTCGTAGCAAGGTAGTGTTCTAGCAAACCAGAGCTAAAGATATTTCAAAAGTTGTCTCTTAACATGAGAATCAATGAAGTCATTGGGAGTTGAGTCTGACAATATTAACCAAGACAGAGCTTACAATACAAAACGAAAACAAAAAAACTCTACAATTGTACTGTACACTTTACCACCAAAAAATATATAGTCCTTCACATTTTAGAGAATCGCAAACATTTTTAATAGACACATAAATAAAGTCGACCTCGGTGGTTTGGGGGTAGGGTGCTCGCCTCAGGACTCGGTGTTCGTGGGTTCAAACCCAGCCGGGGTCGACGGATTCTCCCTGAGTGATAAAAATCCGTAGCACAGCTTCCTTCGGAGGAGAAGTAAAACCGTCGGTCCCATATTGATTGTGGCATGTAAAAGAACCCTGGAAGGTATAAGAAAATACCTTTACCGACCATCTTTGGCGGACCCTTTCTCTCTCAATCATAGAAATTCTCGTGAACTGATATGATCAGTTGGTTCAGAAAGTGCACGTTAAACACCTCAAATAAATGGGGGGAGCGGGGAATCGAACGTTCCGAGTGACTAGGACTGACAGAAACACCTTTCCTCGAGTCAAATAACACCAGTCAAGGTGACGCGCATCATTTAAGTGAGTTTTAATGAGCCATAGTTCTAGTGACATATCGCAGGCCGTAGCCATACACCCCTGGGAACAAGTCCTAGGGCAGTTTCTCGGTGAGTACCCAACATTATCCCCTCACCGCCCTCCCACGAGAGGAGGGGTGATCAGGTTCAGGCCTGATATCCAGGGAGACGAGAGTTAACTCTTCCTCCCTTCCCCAGTAACTCACTGGTAGGACTGACACCGCGGACTGTACCTTACTCCTGTTCAGAGTTGTATCCGAAGTTTCATCCCGCTCACAGGACCGGCATTACGATCTTCCCGCTTCCCCTTGGATAAAGGACTGGGGTTACGCCCACTGCGCGTGAAGGGGTGGAACCTCCATTACTGATGTGTACTAGTAGAGGCACCTATGATCTAACACATACACCAACTGTTCAGGTTAGCACCGGCACACTCACTGCACGACCTTACGAGGCCCAGAACCCCACAGGTCTGCCCACGCCATTACTTGTGAGTCACTAAACCACTACCACACAGAGTCTGAACCAATCATCCCAGCTATGCGTACTACTTTACTTATAGCGGAAGTAGTCAAACGGGAGCTACCAGTCTACAGAGACACACCCACCCCTGTAGGCACCAGCCTCTGGTACGGGAGCACCAGTCCACAGAGACACACCCACCCCTGTAGGCACCGACCTCTGGCACGGGAGCTAACAGTCAACAGTGACACACGCACCCCTTGTAGGCACCGACCTCTGGTACGGGAGCTACCAGTCAACAGAGACACACCCACTCCTGTAGGAACCGACCTCTGGCACTGGAGCTACCAGTCCACAGAGACACACCCACCCCTGTAGGCACCGACCTCTGGCACTGGAGCTAACAGTCAACAGAGACACACCCACCCCTGTAGGCACCGACCTCTGGCACTGGAGCTAACAGTCAACAGAGACACACCCACCCCTGTAGGCACCGACCTCTGGCACTGGAGCTAACAGTCAACAGAGACACACCCACCCCTGTAGGCACCGACCTCTGGCACTGGAGCTAACAGTCAACAGAGACACACCCACCCCTGTAGGCACCGACCTCTGGCACTGGAGCTAACAGTCAACAGAGACACACCCACCCCTGTAGGCACCGACCTCTGGCACTGGAGCTAACAGTCAACAGAGACACACCCACCCCTGTAGGCACCGACCTCTGGCACGGGAGCTAACAGTCAACAGAGACACACCCACCCCTGTAGGCACCGACCTCTGGCACGGGAGCTAACAGTCAACAGAGACACACCCACCCCTGTAGGCACCGACCTCTGGCACGGGAGCTAACAGTCAACAGAGACACACCCACCCCTGTAGGCACCGACCTCTGGCACGGGAGCTAACAGTCAACAGAGACACACCCACCCCTGTAGGCACCGGCCTCTGGCACGGGAGCTAACAGTCAACAGAGACACACCCACCCCTGTAGGCACCAGCCTCTGGCACGAGAGCTACCAGTAAACAGAGACACACACACCCCTGTAGGCACCGGCCTCTGGCACGGGAGCTACCAGTCAACAGGAACACACCAACACCCCTGTAGGCACCGACCTCTGGCACTGGAGCTAACAGTCAACAGAGACACACCAACACCCTTGTAGGCACCGGCCTCTGGCACGGGAGCTACCAGTCAACAGGAACACACCCACCCCTGTAGGCACCGACCTCTGTTACGGGATCTACCAGTCAACAGAGACACACCCACTCCTGTAGCCACCGGCCTCTGGCACGGGATCTACCAGTCAACAGAGACACACCCACCCCTGTAGGCACCGGCCTCTGGCACGGGATCTACCAGTCAACAGAGACACACCCACTCCTGTAGCCACCGGCCTCTGGCACGGGAGCTACCAGTCAACAGGAACACACCAACACCCCTGTAGGCACCGACCTCTGGCACGGTAAGTTTTAGTGCCTATTAGCGACCCAAAAATCTGAGTGAAAAGGATGAAGTTTTAAGGAACTGCACCAGTATTCACACCCTGTGCAGCCAATCCAACCCTTGGTCTCTTGACTCTTAAGTCTATTGCAAAAACCCACACCAGTGATCACATAGTCAAACGCGTCCCTCTTGTGTTAGACTCGAGGGCCAATATTGAAAATATTGGTGTTTGAAACCCTGTCGTGGTATCTTGAGTTGGTTTTTCCTAAATGTTTTACCACTATCCCTCCACGCAAATGGGGGTACATTTTCTCTACGACAATACCACCCACCTTCCCATAATCCATAAGCGTAACTAATGTATGTGTATAGCCCTATAGTGTGGGTATAGGGTGTAAATACTCACACACCTAACTCTAGTGGCTTAGCAACCAGCTTTCAACCATTTTTATTTTCAAGTAGTAGTTCTTTTCTTACTAGACCAGAGTATACATCTGATAATCATTCCACGCTAGAAATCTAATAAATATAAACAAAGGCTGAGAAAGGTTACTTTAAGACCTGTTTTTGTTGGTCTTGCCACCAACAGTAGCCACTTCTGTGTGACTAAAGAGACAAAATAAACTCTCGAGTTTTATGAGGGGACCACATTGTAAACATTAAACAAGACAATTTATGTTAATTTGTACAAAGTTACAAGAAGAAGGAAGAACACAAATGTTTAAAATAAAAACCTCTCGAGAGAATATATGGCAAATATTTGGGTTTTTTAGAAATAAAGTTAACAAAAATAGAAGACTTATAAATGGCATAGGAGTTGTGAATGGCATGAAAAGCTTTATGTGGTTGATTGGGAATAGATATACTACTGTGAATGAGTATATAGAGGCAGTAATAATAATAAAATAAGATAATATCTGGAAAGAATGTCATCTCTTAATGAGGTTCAAACTGAGGAAAAACTGCCTAATTTGGCTTGTCGCCCTCCGGTTCAGACTGGTTTGGACCGAAACACTCAGTTTGATAATGATCGAAAAGCGTGTCATCAAATTAGGTACCACACACTGACTCATATCGCATCAGATCACATTACTTTTAAAAGGTTTCACTCAATTAAATACTTTTAAATTAGTAACAAGTGGATTGTTCCTATATCAATTCTGAGCTTGTGGTCGATAAGCTTGACGAACCACTTTTATTTATTGGGCTTTGTGACGGTCAAAAGTAACCCTACAAACTGTGAGAGAAGCCACTCAAAAACTTTATTCTAGTAAAGTTGAACCTTAATGAACTAAAGTTAATATTGATTCTAGTTGTATAAATATCCACGTGTTTATGATATGGTTTCTTATCTCTAGGGCTTGAATACATATTTGATTCAAGTTGAAGAAATGTGTATTTAATAAGTACAGTACTTAAAATTGGCAAAATATTTTAGTAAAATATTTAAATACGTTCTTGAGTAATTTTTTTCAGATTAACAGATACATTAAAAAAAGTAATATAACAAAAAAAAAGGTGCAAAAACAAAAAACAAATAAATTATACTGTGTGTGTAGTTCAATTACCTCATCCCAAGCTATGCTGGCGATAAGGTCTAGAGAGCTGATTGGAATACCCATCAGTTGGCCTAAAAATTATCTTCCCAGAAAGTCATTCATCCTAAAATGAGGTTTGAACGAAAAAAATTGACGTTATGTTCGAAAAAAAGTCATTTATCCCAAAGTATTTTGGCCTTAAGTTTAGGCCAAATTACTTTAGGCCAATTGCCACGTCTACGCAAATTGGTGTGTGTTTGAAAATATAAAGGATATAATTATTATGAGCGCCCTCCCCTTTCTACCTTCCTCTACATCCCGTTCTTGTGTAGACTCAATATATTTTTCTATGTGTAGCCTAGTCCCTAATAGATTTAAGTAATGGTAAACACGTGCGTGCCGTGCCCTATTAGATCATTGTTGTTACTTTGAATCAACAAATCTCAACGTTGCCAAATAAATTGACCTAAACAGTTGATATGCAGTTGGAATACATGTCGTAGGCTGTCAAAAAGCTGAATTAAGTTATACAATCTGTACTAAATATAAACACACTTAAAGAAGCCAAATTGAACAAACATGTGTTTAAATAAAAATACAATTTTTTTTATAAATTTTGTTATAGAAAAAGTTTGGTAAAAGTGTTACAAGTTACACAACTCGCGAATAAACATCAATGGGCATGGGTTTGAAGAACATTTAAAATCTATTTGACTAGATAAGCATAGCAGTTTTACTTATCGCTTATTTTAGAAGCGGGAAAATCTGGAAATTACTCTGAAACGTCATCTCTTAAGCCTTCAACTGCCCGACTCTAAGACAGGACATGCGAAATTTTACAATAATAATAATAATTATTATTATTATTGGAAAATATTGCGGTTGACTCCCCCCCCTCACACACACACTCTCAATCACTCTCTCTCTCTCTCTCTCATTTCCCATCCACATACACTTATAGAGTTTCATCTTCAACATATCTCATGTCCTTTCAACGATTGTGATCAAACCTGAAGACTTATAGAAGTTCGCTATTTTTTTATTCTTCCCGCAACAATGCAATTGGGTTCAATATGGTTTCAATTATTATTCTTAAATATGGTAAAACAGTTTCACTTGTCTCCAATTCATTGGTTTAAAAACACATATTACAGAAATCCTAACCACGATGGATAATCTGATTCAAGCTATCAAAGTTACAGGTTATCCGTGGGGTGAGATGGGCTCTTAAGTGCTCCTCTCTTGTAAAGGCGCAATTAAGTAGTGTTAATAAATATGCGATGGATTTTTTTGTTTTCATTTTTATTATGACACTCTCCATAGCAGATTATTATTTACTATATTTTGATGTCTACACTTTATTTAAGAAAGTATTTAACCTCTATAAATTAAATTATATCTGGTGTAACAAAAAAAATACAGGCCCAACCGAAGGATAAAACATTTATATAAAAAAATTACATAAAACTAGATAAGTATATATTTAGTTTGGTTCAAATTAGTTGAGCCTAATTTTGTTCGAAATATATAGTAAACATTTCAAAATGTTAAAAACTAATGTTTAACAAAGTGGCAGCTACCACCATTTTAAATGAAGGTAAGTTCTGTATTTTATTAATTTCAGTACTTAATACAACTAAACCAATAATAATGTTAAGAGGTGTGTACAGTCTTGGAATGGGAAGAGTGTAAAGTAGGAAGTTTAGAAAAAACAGCATCATCATCAACTCGTCTTAATGTGGGGCTTGTATTTATCAAGTTTGTCGAAATCCGTTTATTACTATTCAGAATGTTACAAGAGGGGGGAGACATACAGAGATAAATAGGAACACTCGCCAATACACAATTACATAAAATCACGGGATATAAAAGGTATTTTTACTATAAAGAAAATATGTTTAAAAACCCCACAGAAGCTATTTTATTCATGGAGACTGTGTCCACATAAAAATGTTGTTTTATCGGTTAGAAAGGAAAAAAAATTACGAAATAGTTTAGGAAATAGTTGAAGGTGATGTGGGATAGAGAAAGATAAATAAAAGATACATGTTAGCAACAAATTAAGGCCCGTAAAACTTAAACCAACAACACAGGTCTATAAAAACGTATAAGAAACTTTTCTACGTAAGCAATACTTGTGAAGACCAAGCGGCCTTACCCAAACCAACACAGCAACCAACATTAATATAATTAATGTTCTCCTCATCTAGCGAACCAGGATCACGATCGACTTAACAATCAGTTAACGTAACGTTAAGGACTTCCTTGTGTGTCTAAATGGAAGCCATCACGATGCAATGAACTTAAGGGGGCTGTTTAGGTAGCTGAGATATCACCAATCAAATTCTGTGTTGTTGATAAAACTTTTGATAGTAAAATAGTTTGGCGTTTAATGAGACTAATACAAAACTACTTTAGTCTACCATATGCATATATACTTGTAAACATAGCTAAAAATGTGAAATTTTTCACTGTGAAAGTTTTAAAATCCACATATGTTATTCCGGTTTATTACTGAGACCTAAATGTCAGGGAAACGAGATTTAGCTGGTATAGGAGCATAGAATGGATCTTTGTAAATTGAATGATGTAATTTAATAGAGGGATCACAACACAAATGGTATTGTCATCTGTATTTGCCTCCTCACTTGTTTGTTTTCCTATTGCCGGACAACTCCACTTAAGAACGTTATAAACCCACTTGATTTCTGGCGTTTATGAATTTCCGCTCTACTATTATAGCCCCTTAACATTTACGTTCACGTAATAGTTGTACAGAGGAGAACTTTCGAGTTAGGTTACGTTGTGTGAAGTGTACCCAGGTCCACCAAGTGCTCAAACTGGGCTCAGTACCAGGGGCAATGCCCACCTCCCTTTTTGGGGGAGTAATATTTAACCTCAATTGGGTAGAAACCTTATTTGCTTAGAGAACAGTTAGCAAAAAAAAGTGGGGGTAGGGGGGACCTTTCCTCTGTCAAATGTCTAGAAAATATTTACCGTGGCCCTCATCTGTATTATTTTTTAAATAAGAACCCCTTTTACGATTTTTGGAGTAGTTTCCCCCCATAGGCCTTTTGAAATTTTAATATCCCTATAAGTTACTTAGAGTATGTCTAACTCAAATAATTTTAAAAATTAGAATGCTTTAGAAGCTTTTTTGAGCGATTTTCATCCAGATTTTTTTTTTTTTTTAAATTGGATGCTCCTACAGCTATTTGAATATTTAAAAATCCCCAGAACCTATTTTGAACGACCCTCTCTAGAAAAATGTTTAAAAACTATATGCTTCTAAATGCTATTTATAATGACCATCCTAAATAACTTTTTTTTAAACTTAAATGTCCCTAGGATTTTTTTAAAATCTTTAGATTAAGTTAGTCGTAAGTAAGTTAATGGTAATATTGTGGGTAGTAAGTGGAGCTAAATCTCCGGTAGGGTGCCTTACCAGGTGGTGCCCGCCTCCAATGCGTCTCTCGCCGATCTGGGGACTATTAGAGACAAAGTGCGGCGGGACACCCAACGGGGCAGGGTACCAGGGGCTTAGTATACCCGGGGCGAACCAACTAGTAGGTTAGGTATAGGAAAGAAGGACAAATATGACTTTTAGATTTAGAGGCTTATTATAAACGTATTAATGCAATTTAAAAAAAAAAAAGAAAAAAAGAACATAGCTAAAAGATGTAGTGTCAATTCAATANGAGCCCTAGGATTAGACGGTTTTTATAGAGGGTGCTATAAGTGATCTTTCCCCCTGAACATTTTTGAAAATTGGGTGACTATAGAAGCTATTTGGAGTGTCCTCGTATGGGAAATATTTGAAAATTAAATGTATCTTGAAGCAATTTAGAGTAGGATTCTTCTGAAAATTAAAAAAAAATTGGATGTTCTAAGAAGCTATTTTGAATAATTTTTCCCTGACAATTTTGGTTATTGGATGCCTTTGATATATTTAGAGTGATATTCTCCCAATCAATTTTTTTTAAATTGGATACCTATAGAACTAGATCTTATTTGAAGTTTGATACAAAGCCATCATTCAGCTTCATTTTCGAAAATATCAGAGGGGATTGAAAGAAATCTTAAAAGGGGCAAGTTTATTCCAGAGGAGGTAGGAGTTTATTCAAGTTGGGGAGGAGGGCGGGGGTGTAAGTTATTTTCAGAGGAAAAGTGCCCCCTTTCCGTCCTATTTCCAAACCAATTTCTTGACTTTGGTTTATATATATTAAGTGTGTTATCACTTTTACTAAAGAAAAGTAATGTATAGAAATTAATCCGTAACTTAACTGAACATTGAAATGTTACGTACATGATGAGGTATTTAAATTGAACTTGATTTACTGCCTGACTCTCTTTGTCAGCCAAATTTAGTTCCAGTACAAAAAACTAGACTCCATAAAACTTTCAAAGGCATCTAAACAATGGACAAGACTGTACCGAAACAATGATATAATTGTGACACTATAGTGCCAGTAAGTTCCTCCTGAGGAAACCTCATATGGTGGCTTGGGCATGCGTTGTTATTTAGAATGGATAGGCATTTTATTGATTGTCATTCATATTCTAATTTGTATTATTTTTCATCTCCTAAATTCTTTTAAACTTGTAAATCTAGATCTCAGGCCCGGGCCCCCGGCAATCCCGGACCCGGTACCACTACACCAATAGTCCCCCCTCCCCCGCCCCCCCCGTACCAAACGTTCCTTCCAGGCAACCATGTTGCGAGCGACGTCAACAGGGCTATTTAGCAGGCTACTTCATTTGTTTGTTTATGGTGTACGGACGCTTTCTTTAGTGTAGCTAGGTTTGCTCGCGTCTCGCAGACACTAAAAACGTCGTGGTGTTTCGTTACGCTTTATTTTGTAGCTCCATTAAACTTCTATTGCAAGTACTTGAAGCCTAATCACGCCTAACTGCTCGAGTTCCATTTTAGTAACAGTTTGTTTTCAAACCGTCTACATTCACTGGATGGGTTTAGCTCTTTTTTACAATACGGTGCGTGAATATTGATCACACTGTACACAATATGTTTCCTTACTGGACGTGAAAGGGCTTCGATTCGATTTTCGGCAAGGTCAGAGAAGTGAAATTAGTGGTTTGTTGTTCCACAACGATGATTTTACGTCAAGGATGATGTATATGCTGTAATGTGTGGTGGTTTTATGCTTTGCGTCTGAATAACTTTCCGCTATATCCGCATATTTGCACTATAAAGTAAATGACGGGGATGGTAGACTTTAGGAGTAATGTACCCACATTTGCGTGGAAGTCGAGTGGGAAACCATTTAGGGAAAAACATATCAGAATACCAGACAAGGAATCGAACCCTTACAGCCCATCGTCGACAAACCGGACGTGATTAATGAGTAACGCCCTAATCCACGTGCCTATCAATTGGGATATGGTAGAGTTAAGTTAGTTTGTAAATCGTGTCCTGTTGTGTAATCACAGTTGGTTCAAAAAGTGTGGATTAAATACCCTTTATAAACATGATAATAAATATTCTGACCTAGAATCAAACCAATGGTTAGAGATGTGACTGAGCCAAGCTGTCAGGCCCAGAGAGTGCTCTGAGAAGGGCTCCACTTGGGCCTGTCTCGCCAGGAGGCCGGTAACAATAACACTTTGTAAGCGACGTTTAGACACGCTACACGCTGTACAGGGGGGGTCGAGGGGGAAGACAAGTTTGGGGAGTCCAGGAATCCGACCTGCCTCAGTCACGCGACAAGGACTCGCGCGTGGAGCACCTCCACTCTCAAGTTGTGATCGGAGGAGACACAGTGGACATATTTTGAGGGAGGGACTGATACACAAGCGTGACATTTACAACATTTCGGTTATTAACTGACTAATAATTAATAGTCAAATCGCCAAAATTATTATATTTGTTTTATCGAGGATATACTCGCATCTAAATAACCTATTCTGAAAATTGAAAAATGACAGCTACCAAGCCAGATGCCAACTACCGAGTCGAAGGTGGCTGCGTTATCTGATAGCTCGTGATCTTAATAACATCACACATTTGTAGCCGACGATTTCAGCACGACCACCATAGAGACTGCCTTATAATAATGAGTGAAGAATGACCCTGGGCACGGGATAATTTCTGGATAGCTCAGTTGGTTATAGCATGGGTGTACTAAGCCAAAGGTCCCGGGTTCGATTCTCGTGTCCAGGTGCCATTTTTCAATTTTCAAAATATGAGTAGTAATTGTATGCTTAGAATAGATCATAGTCCCAGGCTCACTATATAGAACGCTGTTAAAGAAAAGTAAGAGTGGTTTGGTTATCAGATACCCCCTCACGCACGGACAAACACATTCTTCTCGTCTGTTTAGGTTTACTGGTAACAGGGAGGCCCTAGTTAGATGTACTGGCGTGTTTTTCCTTAACTCCCTCTCATTCTATTAATGTAAGAGATTAGCTCGGACAGGTAGTATGACGTGGTTTAAGTAAAATAAAAAGTTAGTGGATAGGATACATATGCCTAGAACAGTGTATCCCAAACTTTTTCCTGTCCCCGCTCCCTTGGTTCCATAGACTCATGGAGTAATACAGTAACATTCAAAACCATAACATTTAATGGCACAATTGTTCAAAATCCCGCTGACATTTGTTGTTTAGTTAATTTAATAAAAGTTATGTATTTGATCCAGTGATAGACAAGCAGCTTTTCAAAGTCTTGAAGAGATTCAGAAAGAGTCCTTGTTACCACAATAACAGCAATCACTTCACTATTAAGTAAATTATTTTTCGACGGTTAGGTTTGAATTGATACCAGTTTCACGACGTCCGGTTTAATGTAGCTTGACAGGAGTTTACCGTCCCCAACATCAGCACCCCGCATTAGCCGCCTAGCCTCTTGGTGACGCCCTGGGTGTTAAACTACCCCCCAGAAGGTGGTATCAACCACTTTGGGAACAACTGAGCTAGAATATCAATTGTTCTTAGTTCGTGCGTTTTAACACTATTCTCTCAGCTTAATGTATATTCTATTTATTTATTTGAGGTATTAAACGTACACTTTCTGAACCAACTGATTATATCAGCACACGAGAATTCCTATGAGTGAGCTCTAAAGGTCCTACCAATTTTGCCAGGAATGGTATTTTAACATATCTTCCAGGGTTATTTTACATGCCACAATTTACATGGGACACACGACTTTACTTCCCCTCCAAAGAAAGTTGTGTTACGGATTTTTATCGCTCAAGAAAAATTCGTCGACACCCGCTGGGTTTGAATTCACGAATATCGGGCTCTTTAATATACAAAATAGGTAGGTATTAGGGTAAATAGAGGATGCACGTCTAATTAACGCAAAAGGAGATGGATAAATCATAGCTATAGATCTCATGTAGATTACCACCACCTCCATACTCTCATCCGAGATTCGAACCTTTACAACCACGACATTGATATTACAGTTGATCATTGACTTGAAGCCTTAAGGTTGTACAAGTAGGTCTTAAATTGTTTCTGATTTTTTTTCTTGTTAGTAAATAGTTTGTACTATCTTGATTAACAAAATTTTGTTATAAGATAAACCATTTTGAGGACCTGCAATATAAGATCATGTGGGGTTGTGGGGTTGTTTTATAAGGTAATATGTAAGCTTTCACACCTTTTAACAAATTTTTGAACCAAATATTGAAACTTTTTAACTGTTCAGAACTTTCCCTTACATTTTGGTGGAACCAATATTAAAAAAATATCAAAACACTTAATAAAGAGTCTAGGATTTCTAAACGTCTGCAACGCCTTCCACTGCTTTTCCAAACTACAGAGTATTGCATCGGCTTGGAAAATACTCCAGATTTGAGTTTTTACCCACTTTCTAACAAAATAATACAAAAATAAGTATATTTGGTGTGATACAGACAAGTGTCCGCCAACTTTAAGATCGCGAGACACAGCCGATATTGTTTGGAACAATGGTGGCCCGCAGACTCACGCCGGTATGCTAGGGAACTATTGCTTGTTTTATTATTATTATTATTATTATTATTTAGCACCACGCCTTACTACCCGTTCGGGTTATACGTTTTAAGTACTAACTACGCTAATTGATTGGGAATATGGAAGGTTGAATTAGAGGAAGTGAACCCGCATTTGCGTGGAAGGAGAGTGGAAAACCATTTAGGAAAAACCTCCCCCAATTCACCCGACCGAGATTCGAACCTCGATATCCCCGTCCTCGGCAGTCGAGCTCAACACGACTAGCGCGTTTGCCAACTACGCCACCGAGGCGGGTTTATTGCTTGTACATAATGATTTTGATAGGAAACCCGTAGTTATAAAACTGGAAACTCATGTTGCCACAATGGCGGTAGAAAAATATTACAATTTACACCAACGGCCGGCCTCATTTTGAGGGCGTATTGTATAAACATTGTATGTTGTAAAAACAAGTGACTTAACTAACATGTGTTGAGAAGATGGTTATGATGAATCAGTAAACAAGCAAACTAGAAGCTCTGACACGAAAGGGAGGTGTCAGCGAGCCATAGCTATAAACCGGTTTAAATAACAGGGGTTTGAAGCCCCGGGGTTGGGTGATTACGGGAGATTATAAGCTAGGAGGTCACGCTACCTGTCACGGGGCCACTTGGGCTAAGTCACCGGGTTCACCAAGTACCAGTCGGGGCTGCCACTTAAGCCCAGGTTCCAGTAGCGGATTTAGGTTTGAGGACGCCCTAGGCCCGAGACGATATGGCG